>JAUTXW010004474.1:0-80000 GCA_030620095.1 Kuschelorhynchus macadamiae | reverse complement strand
CCAAGATCCCGCAAGCTTCTAAATTAAAAAAAAAAAAAGGGGTGTACAATGGAAATGACGCATTTCCGCAGGAAAATTTTTCATTTCCGTTGTTAAGAAGGGCTTCTAGAAGGCAATCAAATATTTTTTTTCCAAATAACCCATTTCAGGTAAACAAAACTTGCCCCCAAATTTTGCTTGTTGTAGCATTGTAATATAGATACTTACAATTACATCTTAAAAATCGCGTTTAGAAGATAAAAATGAAATTATAATGTGTTCTATTATAACTCTACAAGTAAAATTTGGTTTAGTTTGGAGTACATATCCAGAAAAAGTAAAGTGAATAATTCATGGTCAACATCATCGTACTGTGAAGTAAAGTTAGCATCTAGCGCCACATAATCTAAAAATGTTTAAAATTGACGTAATTTGTTTATTATTTGTAGATTGCTACACAATTGACAGAGAAATTGACTTAAATCTGTACAATTCTATAAACTAGGGCTAAATTCATCCCAACGATTTCAAATAAAACTTAACAGGTGGTATTTAAACATAACGAACCACGATTTCGTGCCACTAATATTTTAAATATTTAAATAGTTGTGGCGTATATCTTATTTAACTTTTATAAATAGATATTAGACACTTGTTGGCGGAACAGAATACTATAAGTAATTGTGGTATATCAACTAGTATAACTGTGTTACTAATTCAAGATGGTAAATTCGAATCTGTTTTCCAGAAGGGACATTGTAATAGTAAAAGGAGAAAGAGGAACTAAATATTCAGTCAACCTTCTTGTATCAAAATTTATTAAATTCCTACGCGTTTCGATCCTAGGGGTCATCATCAGGGTACAACTGATTGTCTGTAAGTAGTAAGTACTTGCAGGAAATGGGACAAAAAACTTTTTATATTAGATAAAGTTTCGCACATGTGTACATAACTGTTTTGTGCGAAACTTTATCTAATGTGAAAAGTTTTTTGTCCTGTTTCCTGTAAGTACTTTTAATCTTAACTTATTTAATTTTTTTTTCTATCCAACTTCGGATTTTTCCGAATCTTTTTTATACTTACAGACAATCAGTTGTACCCTGATGATGATCCCCTAGGATCGAAACGCGTAGGAATTTAATAAATTTTGATACAAGAAAATTGACTGGACTTTTACTAATTCAAGATGACGGAACAAAAAGGCGGCGAAATAAACTGTTTGTGATCGTGAAAAAAATCAGCCTCTCAGGTTTTTCGTATCCTCATGTTTTATCAATTCCACCTGTACGTCTGTCGAACTATCTGTTTGTCAGTTCGCGGCATAGCTTAAAAACTACTTACCCGATTGACTTCAAATTTTGACCAAAAACTAAGGGTCATATGGGGATAACCTGATAATAAGTGATATGATTTGATAAGATTTCGTAAAAATCCAATACGGCGAAACAATGTTGAAAAAAATTGTTAGAGTGGTGTATTATATAGAGTTAGGCTCCAGTACAAAAAAAATTGATACACCGACTTTTGGCAAAAATGCATTCTCAGGACACATATATATAGATTCTATATCCTGCGTGGAACCCATATTATCATTCTTTACCTATTCCGTTGGTCCGCAGATATTTCCCAGATATTAAGTTTCTAAACGGTTTTCGTTAACGACTCTCTTGTTATGTTAGAGTGGTGTATTATCTGGGATTAGGATGCAGTCAACAAACAAGTCTTTTTTTAAATTATGGACGTTTCGCAACTTTATTGTTACGACCCCAGGACATATATATAAATTTTGTATCCTGCATGAAACCCATATTATCAGTCTTTACCTGCTCCGTTGGTCCGCAGACATTTCCCAGGCATTAAGTTTCTAAATAGTTTTCGTTAACGATCCTTTTGTTGTTATGTTAGAGTGGTGTATAATTTTGGGTTAGGACTATGCCGACCAATGGTAAAGACTTATAATTTGGATTTCATGCAGAATATAGAATCTTTGACCTGAGGATGCAACAATAAAGTCGCGAAATGTCGACAAATCAAAAAATCAGCCTAAAAATATTATTTATTATATTAATTTCAATTTTTGTACAAGAATTATGTGTAATATAGAAATAAATTGGTAAAGTTGTGGTACGAATTTAAGATGTCCAAAGGAAATGGCGGCCAAATAAAATGTTTAAAAAATCAACTGAAAAATCTTCTTATTCAACTGAATTTTGCAGAAAAATTAACTGTGATAGAGGGATAAACTGGTCCGAATTCACTATCATCAGCAGAAAGTGGTAAAATATTAGTAGGAACTAAATGGTGTCCAATATATATGTTCGAAAAGGCGGTATATATGTGTTATTAAAACACTATGTACCGAACTAAATTGGGTCGCACTTTATTATTCCTAATAAAGAGAAAGATTCATAACGATGGAAGTTTCGGGTAAAGAAAATTTACCGATTTTTAAAGATGTATCGCATATTAACTTTTATTTTCAAGATGGTGATAAAATAACCATTTGGTGCCACTAGAAATATTGAATTAAATTGCTCTTTCGATGAAACAAAAAGTAAAAAAACAATGAAATCTATTGTTACCGTTACCCAAAACTACTTTAGATCGAAGTGTTTTAAAAAATTAACAAATACGTTTATTTCGAGCTGCTTCAAACAAGTATTTTATTGTGACTGCTTTTTTTCGTAAAGCTGTAATGGCTAATTTTCAAAAAATGGCTGTTCAGCCGTCAATCTCAGTAAATCCGGAAATACTATTTAACGGTTCTTTTTTCATCAAAAATGTTCCTTGTATTGAGTAAAATACGCTTGTAAAATTTCAAATTGATATGTTAATACATATGTTTTTGTTATTTTTATGAAAATAATGTTTACCAGCAGAGTGCGATATCACTTAATTACCACTCTGTATTAAACTCTTTTCTTGTTTGAGATAATTAACTACGAATACTTTTGATTTAACCTAGTGACCAATAAATATAAAACACTCTATACAAATACATAGCATTAACCGGTATTATTTTAGCTCAACGTTAAAATGAGAAAAAAGCAAATCTATAAATCATCAATAATTTGTGAAACACTATGTATAATAATTTTATAGACCGAATTTTTGTGTTTAAAAACTTACATTTACTTATATAATATCTTTAATGCCCCTTAGATATTGTGAACCAATAAAGATAAGAATTTTAAATTATGCACATTTTAATAACACTAAATGATCTTTTTTGGTCCACGCTTCTTTTTAATCCTAATGACCAAAATTATAAGCACTCTAAAAATACCTACCTATTTTAAAATAACACTTATTGGTAAATGTGACAAAAACTAAAAAAATGGATAATACACACACAAAGTATTTTATTTCATATTTGAACCTTAATGGAAAATTTACAGATGGTTCTAATTTTAAATGAAATTCGATTGGTCTCGTTTATAAAACAATCCGTAAGTAAAAGGAGTACAAGAATTAGTTGCCATAGCCATAAAACATTTTAATTAAGGATCACACAAATAAAATATCTACTTGAGTTTTGTAAGTTTCAAGAATTTAACTTTAAAGTCCTTATATGGGGAATGAATTAACACGAGTTATTTGGCACCCCTTTTGGAACTTCTTATGATTCATAATCACATCATATCTCACCACGTCTTTAATAGTAAAAATGTATGATTGAGCACACTTCGTGAACTCGTCATCTAGTAGTGATGTCCAGTACTAACTCAGCGTTGAACAACTATCTATACATAACGTGCTTTTATACAGATGATATTTCTGTTGGGAGGGTACTTATTATTTTGGCCAAGAGCAGCCTAAAAAATAATTTTCAACCTAAAAAAAAAGGAATAGTAAAGGCTCCTATTTTATTTCGAACTGATATTTAAAAATGTTATTTCCATAAAATTATCTTTTAACTATTATAAGTTTACTAGAACTTGCTGGTAGTGCAAAGGAGC
This sequence comes from Kuschelorhynchus macadamiae, assembly GCA_030620095.1. NCBI lineage: Eukaryota > Metazoa > Arthropoda > Insecta > Coleoptera > Curculionidae > Kuschelorhynchus > Kuschelorhynchus macadamiae. The sequence goes on along the minus strand of JAUTXW010004474.1, from coordinate 76,062 downwards.
TATCGGCAAAGTCTGGGGTCTGTCGCCCAAGATTGTCCTCTGGCTCTATTCGGCCGTTATTCGACCTATGTTTACTTAATGATTCATTGTGTGGTGGACCAAAGCCAAGCAAGTTGTAGCACAGAATAAAATGCAACAGCTACAGAGATTAGCGGTTAGAGGCGCAATAAGATCCACACATACGATGGCAATGCAGGTGCTGCTGTGCTTGCCGCCTCTTGTATTTATAAAAGGCGAAGCAGAGAGTACGGCAGTCAGGCTGCATGCCGTTGACCTGTGGTGGGGAAAAAACTGGGGTCCGGGACATGCCCGAGTGTTCCTGAAGGCTGTGGCACGACAACCTCTTGTGGAACACCGCACGGATGTCCTGATCCCCCGCTTTATTTTCAATAAAAATTTTGAAATTGACATCAGCGAGCCGCTGTTGAGCCAACAGAACCAGGAAAAGAGGCAGACATACACCACATCTACACTGACGGCTCGCAGAATCAATCTGAGGCTGGTTTGGGAGTGTATGTACCAGAACTCGACCTGGAAATTAGTATGACCCTAGGCAAAGGGGTGACTGTCTTCCAAGCAGAACTGCTTGGAATTCTGCAAGGTGCCGTATAAATAGAAAAAGAAAGAATAACAGCTAACAAAGTTATTATTCTCACAGACAGCAAACAAGTCTTGCAAATCCTAAAAAAGAATAAAATAACGTCTAAACTGATTCTTGAGTGTCACCAGATACTGAAGACGGTTTCCCAGAGGAATACGGCCATAGTGTCTTAGATTAAGGGGCAGAGTGGAATCGCAGCCAATGAAAAAGCAGCAAAGTTCATCAATGCTGTTGGCTGACTCGACGAGTAAAATTCCGAAGTAGGTTATAATGGGCCCACCCGAGAGCCTAAGTAATAGTCACCCCTCCATACTCTCTATCTATACCTAACTATTATAAGTGACCTATTATTTTCGCAAAACAAAAATAACATAATCAAAGGTATTTATGTAAATGAAGCTTACGAAAGTAGCTGCTGTAGTTTTTTAGTTAGGAATAAAAAAGTTTGAAAGTTTTTATTTAATTTGATTAGATTTTTAGATTTAGAACTTGAAACTTTAGGTATTTGATATAACTTAGTATAATATATAGGTTTAGGTTTAGACTGACACTTTAAAGGAATTAGTTTCTAGCATTAAGACTAACATTTCTGAAAAGCTAGAATAAAAAAATTGGAAACGAAAAAATGGAACCTAAATTTATACAATACGTTCTGAGATACTGCCCTGATAAAATTATGAAATAATTATTTATTATTATTTAGTAGTAAGCAATGTTAAAATCCAGAAACGTGTTAAATTCAAAGATCTGTAACTATGGTATTGTTAAAAACATAAGTTTAACATAGGGAGTGTAATATAGTAAATACAAATTTCATTAGTATAACCATGGAGGAAGTTGTTATAGAAATGTATGAAGAATTCATAATGTCTGAAGCCTGCTGTTTTATGCGTTTGACCGACAAAGCAGTGAAGCTCAAAACATTATTGTGTACATTATATGGAACATGCAGAATTATGTAGACTAGCTGTTAAGACATGTATAGATTTTCTTAAAACTAAAATTGAAAGAAAATTTAGAGTTAAGGGGGAACTGCACGCAGTATTATGGATCATTTGCAAGCCTTCCCCCGCTGCAGTATGTTAAAAGTATAAGAGATATGTATTAGCTTAAATGTGATTTTAATAGGGAAATATATATAGTTGGGCGCTAAAGGTAATTTTTTATGAAAAAATCGAATCTAGAATTATAAAATAGAAGTAGATTTGTCCATTTTCGACCATTGTTTGACCACTTTTTGACGCAAATGCCGTCGCATATAATTTTTGTTTCCACAAAAGGGCTCTTTACCGCCTTGCATTGATCCTTTGTCTACGTAACTGCAAAATTTGAAATGGTAAGTCGTACTCATGTCTTTGTATTTTTGCAGCGCGTGAACCCTTTTGAATCCATTTTTAAACGAAATGTAATTTAAATTGCCTATACATAACACATTTTTTTGAGGTCTGACGTGCAGGAGGTTTTCTCTAATAGGTAGGTACCTTTTCATCTTACTTTGAACTTGACTAGAGCTGGTCGCTGGTTTTTCACTTTTTCGTGCAGTTCCCCCTTAAGCGAATTTATATTATGTATAAGGAAATATTTAACAAACAAAACAAATATGTTTTAAAACTAATCGTTTTATTCCATAAAAAAATAGTTGTACAGATGCTAATGCACAAACACATGGAGTTTTCTGATGGTAATAGCAGCATGGTTTCAATTTCTGTAAAGTTGGCTGTTCATCAAATTAAATAACTGGCTTTTGAGAATACTTTCTGACAAACTCAGCCTTTTCTTCATCGTTAACGTAAATGAAGTCAACTTTTTCAGTTAAATTTCTGAGAACATGTCGACGTCTATGATAAGGAGTGAATCCTTCATCCCAAACGATACAATGATTTTTTTGCCATTTCAAATTTTAATTGATATTATTCTATTTGTTTCTTTAGCTCTTGTAATGTATGTTGAAAAATGATTAACCGATGCATATAATCTATAATAAAGGAAATTTCGTTGTGTCATGCTATGAATATTAAAACTAACGCATGCGCATTAAAGTTGTTTAACTATTTTTGTTAGAGAATTATAGCTAAAGATTTTATGGTGAAGGATGAGACAACAGACAGAGGTATTTTTTTAAATATTCTCATTTGTTTCGAATTCAACCCTTAAAACTACAGAACTACTTTAAAGCGATTCCTTCTGATAAAAGCAGTCAATGTGTGAAATAGGTGAAGTTGTCTTAAAATTATCAGGGGCAAACATTGGTTCACTTGTCAAGCCTTAATAAGAACTTCTAAAATTAGCAAACATTTCATACAGAGCAGAAAATGTGTTGTCTTTAAAATTTAAATACAAATTGTGATATGAATATCTCTCAGAATTTAAAAAAATTCTTATGTTTGTTAGGTATCAAATTGACTCATGTCTTTTTGATTTTCTCTTTTCGATCTACCTGGAAGGCAATAACAGCATAACGTGGTATCTCCAGTTTACTAGTTGTTTGTACAGGCCATGCATGAGGCGTTGCTTCAAGTAATTCAGAATATTAAACACATTCCCCACTTCGGAATCTTAACAATAATTCCTTGTCTGTTTCTAACATTTTCATTAATGCAATTTGTTGATGAATATCTACCTCGATATGTGGCACTTACCAATAAAATTTTTAAATAGTGAATTTTGGAGTTCGTAATTCAATTGTTTTGGGTTCTGTATCATCTATCTCACGAAGAATCCAAGGAGCATCTTTAGGGCTATAGATACATTAAATCTGCCTTTATCATCTACGAAAATTCTGTTTTTTTAAAAAATTATTTTATTACATTGCTATTGGAAAATCAGCATATTTATATATATATATATATATATATATATATATATATATATATGATGAAATATATATATTGTATATACAAAGTATATGTATATATATATATATATATATATATATATTATATATATATATATATATATATATATATATATATATATATATATATATATATATTTATATATATATTATATATGTATTTATATATATATATATATATATGTATTTATATATATATATATATATATATATATATATATATATATATGTGTTGATTTTTACTCCTTCACGGATAGAAAAATACAATGTGTTTTCATTCCGGGTGTACATCCGTTCACTACTGTCGTTCTGAAAAGAACAGTTTTGCTGACGTTTCGCCAAAATGACATTTGGCATTTTCGAAGCTTTCTTTCTCGCGTCCGAATAGAGTCTGAAGTGTTGGTGACTGCGACGCTTCCTTTTATACCCCCACTCGTGGCCGAAGGTTATATCTGCGCAGGCGTTGGTCGTTATTTATATTTTCCGGATGGTGCTGTTGTTGTTGCGCTAATTGCGCTTGAGTTTTTGCGATTTTAGATTTGTCGATTATTGTCTTCCATACTGTCGGTAGTTTTAATGATTCGTCCCTTTTATTCAAATCACCTTGTTTTTCAATTTCTATGGCTTCTCGGATTATTCTGGTCTTATAATGTTCTATATTGGCAATCTCCCTACACCCATCGAAATTTATTTTATGGCCGGTTTCCTGATGATGTAGGAATAAAGCTGAGGTTGTTTGTTTATTTCTGATGCTGTGTTTATGCTCTTCCACTCTTGCTGATATTCGCCTCTTAGTTTGCCCTACGGACAACTTTTCACAGTCCTGGCACGGAATACTGTACACTCCGTGGTTTTCCAGTTTGATTTTATCTTTTGGGTTTCCGAGTAGTTTACCTATAGTTGTTTGTGGTTTGTGCATTGTTTGTATGTTGTGTTTCCTCAGAATTCTTCCGATTCTCTATGTTGTGCCTTTTACATATGGTAAGACTACTCGTTGCTTTCCCGGCTCATATTTTTTGTTGTTCGTTGTTCGGGAAACCTGTGCATTAATAGCTTTCTCTATGGTGCGATTAGTGTAGCCATTTTTCTTTAAAGCACTAGATGCTACCTTAAGTTCGTTTTGTCTCGTCTGTGTTTCAGTTGGTTGCACGGATCTAGATATTAGAGTATTTGCCACAGCTTGAATTTGTGCTGGGTGATGATGTGATTTTGCATTTAAATATCTGTCTGTATGTGTTGGTTTTCTATACACGGTATATTCGAAATGTCCGTTATGTAGTTTTGTAACCAAAACATCTAAAAATGGTAGTTTGTTGTTTTCCTCTAGCTCTAGAGTAAATTGTATTTTGGGGTGGATTGAATTTACATGAGTCAGAAATGTTTCGAGCTCTGCATGACCATGTTGCCATATATAATATAAAAATATGTCATCCACATAACGAATTCATAATTTGGGTTTTAAACTTGCTTTCTCAAGAGCTTCTTTCTCGAAGTATATCATAAATATATATATATATATATATATATATATATATATATATATATATATATATATATATATATATATATATATATATATATATATATATATATATATATATATATATATATATATATATATATATATATATACAGTATTTTTTTTGTTAATTAACGCGCACAGTCTAATTTTTAAAAAATTACTACGTCATTTTGTGAACCAAAGTTAACTTGTAATTAATCGTTGCAGAGAAATTTCATTATGAATAAGATATCTTGTTAAAACTAAAAAAATAGGTCTCTGTTACATTTCTTCAAAATATATCAAAAAATAAAATTATATATTTTGTTTTGCCATATTGGATCTTCACCAAAATGTTACCGACATTTGAAGTCAATCGGGTAAGTAGTTTTTAGCTATGCCGGGAACCGGCAGACAGATAGGCCGACGGAATTGAGAACACATGTTTTTCGGCGTTTAGGGACCCTGAAACGTCAAGATCTTTTACGAGGGAGTCATAACTGATGTAAAAAAGGATAATTATATATGTATTATTGCGTTATTCAAAAATTTTAAGTTTAAACACATTATAACTTCGTTTTTGTAGCTTGAAAACTCGGTCTATATATATATAAATATATATATATATATATATATATATATATATATATATATATATATATATATATATATATATATATATATATATATATATATATATATATATATATATATATATATATATATATATATATATATATATATATATATATATATATATATATATATTTCTTTTTTGCTTTGTGTTCTTTGACCTTTTTTTTCAATATATATTTATCCTAATTTTTCTTGGTTTGAGGTCAATACATTGACAACAAAATTAGTACATATTTTTAAACATATATTTCGTTTCTAAGGTGACATTTCGACCATAGTTTTGGTCTTTTTCAAACCTAAAATTTGTTTAGCACTATTTTTTTAAGTTTATAAAGTATTAAAAATTTAGGACTTACCATAGAACGTAAAATAGTTGAATAAAAGTATACCTAATCCACATATCTGACATATACTACACATATTTAATTTACATTTTAAAAATATTGTGGACGTTTATTACAGACAAATTACAAGTGACTGAGCGAACACTGTTACAGTAAAGATATATACAATTTATTTAGGTTGTTTATGTCTTTTTTGTCATTTATGGCGTTTTTGTTTTTTTGAATTTCAGCCATCTCAAAAAATTCTCTTTTTTTCAACTGAGGTTCGGATTTTAATACTTTCACTTGATCGTAGTTGAAAGTATGTTTTTTGGACATCTCATGGTGTGTTAATGCGGTGCTGTTCTTTTTATCATATTTGTGACTTTTCAGTCTATTTTCTAAGTATTGGCTTGTTTGTCCAATATAAACACAGTTACAATTATTGCAAGGGATCTGATAGACTATAAATAAAAAAAGCAATATAGTCTATCAGATCCCTTGCAATAATTGTAACGGTGTTTATATTGGACAAACAAGCCAATACTTAGAAAATAGACTGAAAAGTCACAAATATGATAAAAAGAACAGCACCGCATTAACACATCATGAGATGTCCAAAAAACATACTTTCAACTACGAACAAGTGAAAGTATTAAAATCCGAACCTCAGGTGAAAAAAAGAAAATTTTTTGAGATGGCTGAAATTCAAAAAAACAAAAACGCCATAAATGATAAAAAAGACATAAACAACCTAAATAAATTGTATATATCTTTACTGTAACAGTGTTCGCTCAGTCGCTTGTAATTTGTCTGTAATAAACGTCCACAATATTTTTAAAATGTAAATTAAATATGTGTAGTATATGTCAGATATGTGGATTATGTATACTTTTATTCAACTATTTTACGTTCTATGGTAAGTCCTAAATTTTAAATACTTTATAAACTTAAAAAAATAGTGCTAAACAAATTTTAGGTTTGAAAAAGACCAAAACTATGGTCGAAACGTCACCTTAGAAACGAAATATATGTTTAAAAATATGTACTAATTTTGTTGTTAATGTATTGACCTCAAACCAAGAAAAATTAGGATAAAAATATATATATATATATATATATATATATATATATATATATATATATATATATATATATATATGTATATATATATATATATATATATATATATATATATATATATATATATATATATATATATATATATATGTATCTGTATATATGTATATATATATATTATATATATATATATATATATATATATATATATATATATATACATATTTATATATGTATATATATATATATATATATATATATATATATATATATATATATTTGTTCTGTTCCAAGATGTTTGAGAAGAAATGGTACTAAGCCGTTTAAACCAAAATTTTTGCACGCTTTACAACCAAGTGATGACGAGAGTACTAAGTAAATCACACTTGGCATTTTCGAAGCTTTCTTTCTCGCGTCCGAATAGAGGCTGCACTTTGGTTTACAAGTGCTTTGTTAACTTCTCGATTGAATAACAACCTGTTTACGAAACAAATTTCTATGACCTAATTTATAAACAGGAGCTATACCGTTATTATAAGTATTTGGAAGATAATGAATGTAACAAAGTGCCTAACTTATTGTATTTTAAAACTTTTGTCATAATTCCTTTTGGAATTATGTCAGACCAGCTGACTTAAAAATTTGTGAATTATGTCTTGTTTTAACAGTTTTTTCATTTTCACTGCTTTACTAGTCTTCCTGTAGGATATTCGGTGGCTAAAAATGTAGGGGCAATTGCATAGCTCATATAAGGGCTAAATGTGTCTGCAAAACCTTTGTTTTTTAGATACACGTTGTTAGTTTTTCTATATCCTGTATAACTCTAAAAAAAAAATAAAATGGCTAGAGTTAAAATAAGATAAATATTATGAAAAAAAGCCCATAGTTCACAAAAGTAATTATCTCACGTCTGACAAAATTTCCAAAATAGGTTATAATAAAATTTGCAGAATATAAGGTTAGTGTTAGGTTAATTTTAATTAACGTTTGTCAAACCCTCTATCCATATTTTTTAAAACTAATTATACCGTTACTACTACTGATCATAAATTAGGTAATAATGATTTGTTTTGCATACAGCTTGTTAAGTCAACGTTCCACTTGTATGACGATGTCAAGATTTTCATATAAACCCTGTACGTTGTAAGGAAACAAAAATATCAATAGTCGATTTTTTTGCATTCTGTCAAAGATTATTTTGATCCGAGGAAAAAAGTGTTTGATTTCATGCCTTGTATGTTGTATGTACTATGTTTATGCATATATGCAGTAATTCAAGTAGAAGCACATAACGAACAGATCGTTCAAACGAACCGAAAAACTGCATCTCATTATCGTGTTTCGCTATTGAAATATTCATCTCTAAACTTTGATCAAAACATGCACTTTGTAGAAACAGGAGTTTAATTACTAATTTAGGTATTTCTATTTAACTACTTAAAAAAAAAAGAAAAGTTTAGTTATCTTAAATCACTTTACAGGTTTTGTATCAAAATTCATTGCACAGAAGTAATATTTTGAAGGAAATATTAATATTCTTTATGAAATGCGGTTTCTGTTGTCCTTCTAAGTTTATATGTACAGATCTCTGAAACCAACGGAGTCTTAAGGGAAATTTGAAAGCGAAGAAATTTAATTTTTTTGTTTCTCATCAGGCTAATATACATATACATTCGTACTATGCTTTTGTTAAAAAAATTACCAATTCAAATTTCTCCACAAAATTCAATAAAACCTGTGTTTCGACCGTTGAACGATTCAAAAAATTAGAATTCCGTTTTTCTATGAATGATGCCTTCAACATTTTTATATAAAAACAAACCCAACTTCAAAAAAAGAACAATTCTTTATTCGAACAATTCTTTATTCACAAAAATTTCCAGCAGATTGGCTTCATTAAAACTAAAAGAAGTGGAACTTATCTTTACTCATTTCTTAAGCTTATTCAATATAAAACTGTTAAGTGCATTTTAATATGTAAAACAGTTTATATTATTATGTGAATGAATAAATATTGGGCTGACCAAGTCGAAAATCTGTTTGCAAATTAATTTTCTTTAGGGTCGTCCCCGTCACATATTTTCGCCTTTTTCAGTAGATTTAACAGGGGGGCATAGCCCCTCCCTCAAGAAAACTATGTTTATTAAAGCGACCTTCTGACAAATACTTTCGACGTACATGTCATTTAGTAAAAAAATTCTGTATTACCCTTGCTTGTCAAATCATATGGGAGCAAATCCATTGCTTTTCATGTTCGATAAGTTGATGTAGAAGCAATACTGGTTGCAAAGAAACTGCCTTACCCTTGTATCTGGATTCACTTTCATCAAATTCAAAATAGTTTCCTTGTTTAAATAAATTTTAATTTGGGCCTAAATTACAAAGTTAAAACTATGTGAGTATTGTCCTCGGTATTGTCAGTAAAAAATGTGATCCATGCATGCTCTTGCTTTTCGACATAAATTATTTATAGTAGGCTATAACACTGTTTAGAAACAAAATAACTAAATCGCTTGTCAAACTATTTCTTAAATTGAGTTAGTGTTGAAAACAACTAGTAAAGATCTGTTCCGATATTAAAAAATATGGTGTTTTACAATAATTTGGAATATGCAGATATGCACTTAGTTCTTGCCGAATGTCGAGGAAACTCAACAAGAGCAGTAAGGCTCTATTCACAAAAATTTCCTGGACGAAAATTACCAAATAGAAGAACTTTCATGACTGTCGACCATCGCGTTAGAGAAAATGGATCGTTTAACCCTGCTGCACATCTATGTGGTCGACGAACCTTTGTAAGGACAGTCAGAAGTGAAGAAGCTATTTTGAATTTGGTAGAAGAGAATCCAGAAATAAGTGTCATGAGAATTTCAATGCAGACCGGTGTTACTCCAACATCAACTTGGCGAACATTAAAATCAATGGGTTTGCACCCATATCACAAGCAAAATGTACATGAATTATTACCAACCGAATTTTGAACCACGTGTTGATTTCAGTCATTGGTATTTACAAATGTGCCAACAAAACAATAACTTTCAATCAACAGTATTATTTACTGATGAAGTGTGTTTCACAAGAACTGGAATTTTTAACATCCATAACGCACACGTTTGCCAAAACGAAAATCCTCACGCTATACATGTAATGAATGTTCAAAACCAGTTTAAAAGAAATGTTTGGGCATATGTAATAGGAAGTCGTTTTGTAGGTCCCTATAATCTACCAGAGCATTTAAACGGCAACAGTTACTTGGACTTTCTGAGAAACCATTTGTATGGACCGCGCCACCGCACTTTTCAAGGGAAGTAGGGGTGTGGCTACACCAAAAATTTACCCGAAATGGATTGGAAGAGGAGTAGATGCACCTGTACAGTGGCCCGCGCGTTCGCTGGATTTAAACCCGATGGATTACGGTATTTGGGGTATTTTAAAAGAAAAAGTGTACTCTACCTTAATTCTCTCTGTTGACCATCTAACTGCTAGAATTGATGCTGCCTGCAACGACTTGTCCCTTACAAGGCATACACTACAAAATACTTCCTCAAAACTTTTAGGGAACGCTCGAAAATGTATTGACGTAAACGGTAACCATTTTCAGCAATTGTAGAATAGATTAAACTTTGTGCTAGAATTTTAGTTAAGTAGCATAGTTATAAAAATGACTTTATATTAATATTAAGTTACTTTTTTCTTTTTCAAACTAATCTACTTATCGTAGATAAACAAAATAATTTGTTATTAGTGCTTTTAGAATTGTTGTTTTTCTCCTTTTATCCAGCATTAATCACCTGCGCTTTTATAACAATGGGTTTCAAAACTAATTCAGTAAGAACAATTTTGCCCAGTTGGAATTTATGTAGCTACATTCAGGCAAAAAAGTGAAAATATCTCGAAAACTAAACCTCCCTTAGGTAATTTCTAAGGAAACAAATTTTTAACAAATAAACTGGCCAATAAAAGAACATTAAAAATAAATCAAATATACCTGGTGGTAAAAAGTTCCGGGCGATAATGTGCTGTGGCGACCCCTGTTCTACGCCACTGGAGTGACCCTGTTAAGTAAAATTTTGTCAAATTATGAGTCCTAACTTACTGTGGTTAAAATTTGAATTTGCCACCGTACTTACCTACGGAAATAACAAAGAAAATATAGTTTTTAACACCTACATGTAACACCCTGTATTTTTTGAAATGTGCGACTTAGAGAAAAATTTTACTTAACTTTTTCTCATATTTCATCAAGATCTATAAACAGTCAAACCTAAGGCACTTATTTCTGAAACACCCTGTATGTATATATATATATATATATATATATATATATATATATATATATATATATATATATATATATATATATATATATATATATATATATATATATATATATATATATATATATATATATATATATATATATATATATATATATATATATATATATATATATATATATATATATATATATATATATATATATATATATATATATATATATAATATATATATATATATATATATATATATATATATATATATATATATATATATATGATGATATATATATATATATATATATATATATATATGTATATTATATATATATATATATATATATATATATATATATATATATATATATATATATAATAATCCTTTCTTTACGTATATATATTTAGACAGCTTCCATCTTAACTAAGAGACGAGGGCTATTCGAAAAATAATTAGATCTAATAGATGTTGTCGAAAAGTTATCATCCAAAATACTTAAGTAATCATTTTCATAAAATTTGATACAGGGTGTCATTAAAATTTTTTAACTTTCTTTAAGTATTTTGAGGTCCATAATTAAATATTCTACGTCACGACGCCCCTGAACTATTAATTAGATTATAACTATCTTCATGATTAATAATTCCTTTATTACGTTTTAGGCAGCTTCCGTCTTAACTAAGATAGGAAGGCGGTTCGAAAAAAAAATTCAATTTTACTATGTTAAACTAAAAAAAAATTTAAGCCAATATCGTGGTTGTTTTTTAACAGATTTTATATATATATATATATATATATATATATATATATATATATATATATATATATATATATATATATATAGATTTATCTATCCATCGCTGTGACATCCAACCGTCAAATTTTTACATTCTGACATCATGTGACGTTCCGACATACAAATTTGGATGTCACAGCGTTTTTTCGGTTTCTTTGAGCTAATCGGGGTATGGTGGGTACAGGGGTACCTATTGTTAATGGATGTCATAAGGCATGTGTTGTAAAAATTTTATACAGAAAAAAATACATATACATCCGTGTATATTTTTATACGCTAGAAATTTTAGATATACTACTTTTGACATCCGAGTTCATATTGCGTTTATTTAGTTTTGCGCCAAAGCTTCTTGCGGCAATCCCGTAGCTGGAGAAATGTTTGTCTCAATTTATATTTATAGGTAATCTCAATATTAAAATATATCTGTTGTGCTCTTCGTTGTTTGTATTATGTTGTGCAGACATTTAACTATCCTGCTTTATTAATTTTATCATTTGCTTTCCAAAATAATGCATTGGTAAAAGTATGAGAAGATAATAAATGATAATAAAAAATTAATTTGTTTCTTGAGAAATAATCATAGTCAACATAGCTATAAAATGGTCGGCGAAATGAAATGAAAAATTTCAAAATTGGAACTTTCAAATATAGGTAATTTATAGTTTTTTCTGGCACAACAAGCATGTTTATATAGTTAATTTATAGTTTTTTAAAAATGTAAAAAAACTTTCAAAAAGTTCTTTACATTGATTGTTTACTTACAGTCGGTTTTATTTAAGGAGTTTAAGATTTAGACCGGTATTAAACGTAGTACTTTTAGTAAGCCGGCCATAGTTCTGTAAACTGGTCTATGGCCGTAAATGTCAAATAAAATTCCGTCATGTTAACTTAAACCTGGTCTAAGGAATAGAAGCATTAAAATTTAACAGTATATCATTAAAATAGCGAGTTTTGAGGTATGTCGTCTATAAAAATGCAGATTAACAAAAAAATTTAGCTTTTGTTGGTTAATTATCGGTAATTTTTTTATAAAGTCAACTTTAATAGCCGTAGTAGATGTTCCTGTGTAAGCATGTGTATACAGAATTATTGATTAAAAATTAGTCTACTACTTAAATTGTTTTGTGGAATTGAGCTTCAGTTTCTTTATGTAAAAAACTTCTGCTTATCATAAGACAAAGAAAAGGTACATGCGGGAGTATATCTTCCAACTTGAAAAGTAGGGGTATTTTACTCATACTCACTTTCATATTGGTAAAAATCCAATATGGCAGAATAAAATGGCGGGCCATTAAAAGGTAAAAAGACAATTACTAAAAAACTGCTTATCCAATTTTCTCAAATTTAGCAGAATGTGGGGTACATATCCAAAAAGCCGAAATAAAATATCTGCCTAATAAAATTTTAAGAAATTATTGCTAAAAACTGCTGCTGCAATTTACCTTAACCATTGCACAATAATCAAGTTTAATATAGTGATAAAATGGAAAAATTTAGCGTTCAAGTCAATATAGAGTTTGTGGGGACTATACAGAGTCATTCAAGATGTATGGCCACTTTTCGATATTATCAGAGATACAGTTGACCGCTTATAGTTTTTTAATGCTTCTACATAAATCATTTTAGCATGGTAAAAACTTCCAAATATGGTCTTCATGCAACTGCGGTATTTTTCTTTAGTATTCTTTAATAACGGTATACAGAGTAAATATAAATCCTGGATGCAAATTTTCTTGATTAATTTAAATGAAACGCCCTGTGTATTATTATATTTTCAGATTCTTCCCTTTTTGGCCATTTATCTAATATAGAGTTTGTGGGGTCTACAGAGTCGTTCAAGATTTATGGACACTTTTCGAAGATATTAGAGGCGCATTTGACGTTAAGAGGGGGGAAAACAGATGTAAGTAAAACCACTATTCTACGAATTAAAAAAAAAAGTTTTCACCCATACTACATTGAACTGCTTTAAGAATTGTATGAGGATAATTATCAAAGGCGACTAGATTTTTGTCATTGGGCACAACAACAAATACTGAGAGAGCCAAGATTTACTAATTTTGTGTTATTTACTAACAAAGCAACATTCTACAAAATTGGAAATGTCAATAGACATATTTTTCATTACGACGCTACTGAAAATCCTCACTATATTCGCACAACTAGTCAAAATAGGTGGTTTTTAACGTCTGGGGTGGAATCGTTGGAAATTTTGTCATCGGTCCGCATTTTTTTGAAGAAAGGCTTACTGCACATCTATATCTCTAGTTTTTGAGGGAAAACTTTAGAACACTATTACACCAAATCTGACTTTTTCCTTTAGGACTTTGTTAAAAATTTAGTCTCTCAAATACCTCCGACTACAAAAGAAAATATGAAGGTAAGAATCCGAAGTGTATTTAATGATATTAATTTTAATATATTAAGAAATGTTAGCCTATTTTTTGAAAATCTTTAAATATTTGTGTCGAACAGAACAGTAGCCATTTCGAACATTTAATTAAGTAGTTTTTACTGTTTTATACGCTTTTAGAAACGTATGTGGGTGCTTGATTAGCTGTATATCCAATACATTCCTTTTTTATATGAACTGTGAGAGTTTATTGAAGCACTGTTAAAACGAAATAAAATAAGTCTATTGAACTAGAACAACAAAGTTCACATCTGACTTCTTGCAAGTCCAAAAACAGAGTCCTCCTCTAATATTAATACAAATCTCAAGAAACATAAAGTTCCACCCCCTGTACCAAAATTCCTCGCTTTCATTAGTCCTATTCGTTGGCAAAAGGGGTTTTTTTATCTTCGTAAACTTTCCCATGGTCAAAAAAAACATTCATTACAGATAGTAAAATGGGAATTTGGAGCAAGCTTTACTAAGCTAAGAAGGGTCGTTTCGGTATTTTCCTATTATAAACCCTAAATGCAATAAACAGTTTACTATCGGTGATGGTTCGAACGTGCAACAACATATTTTAAAATCGTACAAAGAAGTGTTGTTAAAATAAAAATTAACGGATAGCATACAAGAACCTTAAAACTAAATTAGGAAATTCCCACAATTATGTACAGAAAACTAAATACCTACAAATTGTTACATTTCTCAATAGCAATAGATAATTAGCCCAGATTAAAAAAGTAAATGTAAAATAAAATAAATATGTAAGTATGTTATGCAGTAATAATGAAAAGAAAAACAAATATATACAGTGTGATATGCGCAAATTTTAACTTTGGCAGACAAATGTGGGAGACATTCAGTCGCCACAACAGCCCCCCGCCAGTGATTGAGATTCACGACAATCCAGCCTGGAAGCGGTTGGGAAACCGGACATGTCTGCCCGATCTGGTCTGTCGCTCTGGTGACCTGCTGATGGGGTCTGATGCGGGATCATGGTTCCCATCTGGTGGCTGGTGTGCTTCTTCTTCTCGTTGCGAGACACATCTATCTGGTTCTGGTAATTTCTGCGGGTTGCAGAGTGACTTGATCGTTTCTAGGGATTCCTGCTGGGTGAATGACGTATTCCGTCTCCATATCTTGTGACAGTGGCATGTCCTCTGGGTCCTTGTTCAAGATATACGCTGGCTTGAGTCGATCGATACTGACGGTGACGTGGCGTCCCCTTATGTCAACGACGAACGCCTTAATCTCCTGGCTAACGACGCGGTACGGGCCATCGTAAGGATGTTGCAGAGGCTTCTTCTGAGCGTCATGGCGAACAAAAACATGAGTGGCTGTTTGAAGATCTTTAAAAATAAACGTTTTTCTCTTTGCATCGTGGTTAGATCCGTTGGTGGGACGTAGCTCAAGAAAATGTGTACTTAGTTCAGTGGCGAAGTTGCTGGAGCCATCATCTTGGATATTCATTGAGCGGGATGCTAAGAACTCTCCAGGCAGGCGAATCGGTTGGCCGTATATCATCTCTGCAGCCGTGGCGTCGAGGTCCTCTTTCCAAGCCATTCGGATACCGAACAAAACTGTGGGTAGGCTCTCGGTCCAGCGGGACTTATGACACCGAAGGGAAGCCTTAAGTTGGCGATGAAACCTTTCGATCACGCCATTAGCTGCGGGGTGGTATGCCGTTGTACGAATATGATTGGTGCCCATTAGACAATTAATTTGCTTGAACAGGCAAGACTCAAATTTCCGGCCCTAATCGGTGGTGACTCGTAGTGGAACGCCAAACCTGCACATCCAGTTGTCATAAAAGGCTCGTGCAATGGTGGTTGCTTCCTGATCTTTCAGTGGTATTACTTCAGGCCACCTGGAAAATCTGTCTAACATGGTCAGACAATATCTGTATCCCTCAGATAACGGCATTATCACTATGTCAAGGTGAACATGCTCAAAACGGCTAGAGGGCGGTGCAAACGTTCCCACTGGACTAATGACATGACGCGAGACCTTCGAACGCTGGCATTCAGGACAGGATTGGGCCCACTTCCTGCAGTTACTCTTCATAGATGGCCAAACATAGCGCTGGGTTGCTAGTTTCACTGTGGCTCTGACGCCGAGGTGGCTTAGTTGGTATATGCTGTCAAAAACTGGTTTCCTGAATGGCTTCGTAATAAATGGTCTAGCTATTGAAGTTGACATATCGCACCAGATTGTGTTGTTAGTGAAAGGAATTTGGATTTGTCTCATTTTCAAGACCGAATCGTCTTGACAAAATCTGGTCGTCACTGTTCTGGGATGTTGCTAGAGCGTCGTAGTCGACTGACTTATGAACTTTATCAATCCTAGATAAGGCATCTGCAATCACATTATCGTTTTTATTAGTTTGCTCGAGTCCCTTCCTGTAAAAAGCAAATTAATCTTATGTGGCGATTTCAATATTGACTTTTCCAGTGTGTGTGCTGCTCAGGAATGTCTTCAGTCCATCTTTGAGTCATTAGGAATTGCCATGCACGTCAACTCACCAACCAGAATTACTAAGACAAGTGCCAGTACTATAGATTACGTTGTGTCTTCTTTCGATCCTAGCTCCGTCGAATGTAATGTCTTAAGTCCAGGTTTCTCCGATCATGAAGCAATTTTCACAAAATTTTCAATTACATCCAAAGCCAAAAATTCCTCTAGACAAGTAGGCCGTATTTTTTCGGTTAGAAATTTCATTAATTTCAAACACCTATGTCAAATAACTGACTGGGACTCTCACACTTATGATGTCGACACTGAATTTTCTCGTTTTATAGAAACTCTAACTAATATAGCTTCTGAATCTTTTCCTCTTAGGCCTATCAAAAATAAAAGAAGTAAACCCTGGTCCACTAAAGGTTTACGTATATCTTCTAAGAACATGCGGTCACTATCTCATTTAAAGAAATTTTCGGACAGTGTCTTTTTTCATAATTATGTAAAATCATACAGAAAAATTTATCATAAGACTATTAAAGCCGCCAAAGATATTTATTACAATAATAGACTTTCTAACGCCAAAAATGTAGCTAAAGAAACCTGGTCTATCGTAAATGATTTAAGAAACAAAACTCCTTTATCTAGCACTATCCTTACCTCTCCTGAGGACCTAAACAATTATTTTGTAAATGTAGCCAAAGATTTGACTAAATCCTCAATCTAATGACCCAATTTCATATCTCTCTAATCATAGGGTAAACCTGCACAGTTTCTTCTTTTCACCAGTAGTTTTATCAGAACTTCGTAGTACAATTAATGATATCAAAAATAAATCTTCCTCGGGAACTGATGGGCTTACTTTAAAAATGTATTCAAGTCTGCCGGAATGCACACTAGAGCATCTGACTACTTTGATAAATATGTCTTTCCAAAATGGTACTTTTCCAAGCTGCCTTAAAACTGCAATAATCATACCTCTTCACAAAGGAGGTGTTTCAGAAGAAGCTTCGAACTATCGCCCAATTGCACTTCTCCCTACGCTATCTAAGATCATCGAAAGACTGGTTAAAAAAAGGCTTTTCATTTCTGTCTAGATATGAAATACTTACAAAACATCAATTTGGATTTTTAAGTAACAAATGCACAAGCGATGCCATGTTTTCCCTTCTTAATAGAGTTTACTCCAGCCTAAACAACCATCACGCTACGGCAACAATTTTCTGTGATTTTTCCAAAGCTTTCGATTGTGTGAATCATAATATATTAACTAACAAGCTGCAGTACTATGGATTTAGAGGGGCTCCTCTCAATTGGTTTAAGTCATATCTTAGCAACAGAAATCAAGTTGTGAAAGTTGACAACAGGATGTCTTCTTGTAGGCCAATGGAATATGGAGTGCCTCAAGGCTCGGTACTAGGCCCTATCTTGTTTCTTCTGTTCATAAACGACATGGCTAATTTAAACATTAGTGGAAAAATATGTCTCTTTGCGGACGATACCAGCTTTACGTGGAGCCACCCAGATGTCACGGACCTACATAGGATTGTATCTAATGACCTAATCACCATTAAATCCTGGTGCGATTCTAATCTCCTATGTTTGAACATCTCTAAAACGAAAGTCTTGTCTTATAAAAACACGCTGCAACCTTTTGACCTTAATGGCACCACTATTGATGTCGTAAACTCTGTAAAATTTCTAGGGCTTCTTGTAGATGATTCTTTAAAATGGGATCCACATATCGACGGTTTATCAGGGAAGTTAGGTTCTGCTTGCTTTGCGTTAAGATCTGTTTCCGAGGAGCTTAGCTTTTCTACCTCTAGAACTGTTTATTTTGCTCTTGTTGAGTCGCACCTCAGATATGCTATTCCATTCTGGGGTACATGTTGTGCGACTCAATTTGATCGAATTTTTATACTACAAAAAAGAGCTGTTCGTTACCTACTGAGACTTAACAGTAGAACTCACTGCCGAGATTTCTTTAAAAGATATAAAATACTAACCCTTCCTTGCTTATTCATTTTGGAATCGGTTTGCTTAATTCGTAAGCACGCACCTGCTCTATTAGAGAGACCTTCTCACAACTACCCTCTCAGAAATACTGAGCACGATCTCTATCTTCCAACCCCACACTCAGAGTTAATTAAAAGATCAGTAATCAACAATGCAAAAAAAATGCATAATCACCTGCCATTTAACATCAAATCCATAATATCTCTGACTTCAATTTTGTATATGTATTTTTTTAATTGTTTCGTACTTTTTTATTTTTTTTTTTACATTATATTTATGAAAAGGTTTATAACATAGTACGACTGACAAAGTACATTTCTAATGTACTTCTTTTAGGATTCTATAATATTAATAATTAATTAATTCTAAATTCTTGATTTAAATATTATTTTTCTATAATATTTATGATGTGTTTTTGTTTTGTTTTGTTTGCTAATTTTGATGTTTGTAAACTATTTTTTTACAACAGCTTTGTCCACAAAATTGTAAAAATTTTTTTGACAATAAAGCATTTATTTATTTATTTATTTATTTATTTATCGCTCCCTGCTATATGCCGAAAGTCTGTCGTGAATTGACCGATAAAATCCAGGTACCGGAACTGTAGAGGTGATACTTGGCTTTTCTTATGACGAAATGCATATATCAGTGGTTTATGGTCCGTGAAAATACTAAAGTTTCATGCCTCCACCATGTGTCTGAAATATTTGACGGATAGGTGTGCGGCCAGTAGCTCACTGCTGCCATATTTGCACTCTGTAGGACTGAGCTTCTTGGAAAAAAGGCTAAGTGGTTACCACTGATCATTTACCCACTGCTGCAAGGCAGCGCCAATGGCAGAGTCTGAAGCGTCACAGAATATAGCAAGGGTTGCGTTAACATTTGGGTGCGACAACAAGGTAGCCTGGGCTAGTACTTTCTTGCTGGCTTCGAACGAGGCTAGACCTTCTGTGGTCCAGTGTAACGGGGATCTTCCTTTGATTTTTTTCTTGAGGAGTGTGTTCAGTGATGCTTGAATCTCGGCTGCTTTGGGTATGAATCTCCGGTAGAAATTCACCATACCCAGCAAGCGACGAAGTTGCTTGGCCGTTTCAGGTTTTGGGTAGGCCAGAATAGTTTCGACCTTTTCTGGCAGTGGTTGGGTGCCTGCGTTTGATACGCAATATGCTAGGAATTTGACTTGGGACTGGCCAAAAACACATTTGCTTGGGTTAATGACGATGCCGTATTGCATGTGGCGGAGGTGTTCTTCGGGCGTGCGTCGTTGAGGCAACAAGGATGTCGTCTAGGTACACATAACAATAGTCCAACCCTCGAGTAACTTCATCCATGAAACGCTGAAACGTTTGTGCTGCGTTTCGAAGTACAAACGTCATAAATGGAAATTCGAACAATCCGAATGGTGTGGTGATGGCTGTTTACGCGATGTCCTCCTCAGCTACTGGGATTTGGTTGAACGCACGGATTAAGTCGATGGTTGAAAAAATCGATTTTCCTTGGAGCTCTTGTGCGAAATCCTGGATATGGGGGACGCCATATTGGTCAGGACAGGTTCTGCTATTCAGAGCTCTATAATCCCCACAGGGCCTCCATTCGCCGTTGTTTTTTAGTACTAGGTGCAACGGCGAGGACCAAGGACTTTTAGATGGCCTGGCAAGTCCGAGTTTCACCATGGTGTCGAATTCCTTCCTTGCTGTTTTTAGTTTGTCCGGAGCTAGGCGACGTGGTTTCTGGGCGACAGGCGGACCAGGCGTGGTAATAATATGATGCTGAGTTTTGTGTTTAATGTGTTTGGGAGCACCGTTTGGTTTGGTGATTCCCGGGAACCTTACCAGAAGCACATGGAAAGGGGAAGCACCATTAATTATTTTGACGGTCGGAGCGGTCCATTCCAAATTCCACCACTTGATGCCAGTTGTGTTGTGGAGTCCAAGAGTTTGCCTTGCTGCAGATCCGGGAGCAGTCCATAGTGTGCGAGGAAGTCTGCTCCTAGGATAGGTTGAGATACGTCAGCTATAATGAATCTCCATGGAAAATCTCGGCGGAGTCCTAGGTTGAGGGTACGCGCTACTATTCCGTATGTGGTTATAGACGAACCATTGGCAGCTGAAAGTGCGTAGGTTGATTTGGTATGAGCATCATCCACTGGGAGTCTCGGGATTACGCTTAGATCAGCACCGGTGTCGATGAGAAATCGAAGTCCGGTTTCACGATCGTAGATAAATAGGCGGGGTGATTTATTAAAGCAGGTGTCATTTGCCGCCATCAGTGACTCTCCGGTTGGTTTCCCTGGTTCCATGAACAGGGCATAGTGCATTTCTGGGCTTCCTGCTTGTAGCGCCAGTGGTACCAGCATAATCCGGCTGGGCGCGCTTCCCTAGGTGTAGATGGCGAGCGATGCCGCGACTGGGATCGGGATCGAAGCACGTCCTGCTTGACACTAGCTAGCTCTTCATTGACCTCTGAAAGTTGCTGTGTTAGTTGTTGCATGAGGGAATGGAGAATCTGGTATTCTTGCGAATGCTTAGGGGTGATTGCCGCTACGGAAGGGCTCACAGGCAGAGCAGTAAATATATTGTCAGCCAAGTCCGCAGTTTCACTTAGTGTTTGACGTGATTGCATAGCTAGTATAGGTTGTAGATTAGCTGGTAAGCGTCTAACCCAAATACTCCTCACTAATGTCTCCGGGACTACTGATCCTGCTAGTGCCTGCAGTCTTCGAAGGAATTTGGAAGGTTTTTCGTCACCCATAGCTTCGTTTTCTAGTAGTTGCCTGGTCTTCTGTTCTTGGCTCGCACTTAACCGCTTTATGAGTTGTTCTTTTAGCTCGGAATAGGAATTAGAATCTAATGGTTTCGTCACAATGTCGCGCACTTCGCTGATATATCGCGGCGGAAGTTTCGCGAGAATGTCCAAATATTTTTGCTCGGTGTTTGTGATTTTTGATCTATTAAAGCAAGCTTCTACGATTACAAACCAAAGTTCTGGATCCGACGGGTCAAAGTCTGGAAGTCGCGGCGCGGAATTTATCGCGACAGCGTTCGCGATAGGGATGGCACTGTTGGTTTCTGCCGCAGAGTTAGGCATGGTATATCGCGAAATATTTGTTACAAATAAACTCACGATAGCTTAGGGACTGTTGTATTGACTAAAACACAACCTACCACAAAAGGAATGATAAAAAGTTCACTGTAATACTAGGTACTTCCGTTGATTGTTCAATTTATCACTAAAACACTGAAGCACTAATTACACTACTTGCTCTCACAAAACAAATCACGTCGGGGTCACCACTTTAGGAACGTATGTGTGTGCTTGATTAGCTATATATCCAATACATTCCTTTTTTATATGAACTGTGAGAGTTTATTGAAACACTGTTAAAACGAAATAAAATAAGTCTATTGAACTAGAACAACAAAATTCACATCCGACTTCTTGCAAGTCCAAAAACAGAGTCCTCCTCTAATATTAATACAAATCTCAAGAAACATAAAGTTCCACCCCCTGTGCCAAAATTCCTCGCTTTGATTGGTTCTATTCGTTGGCAAAAGGCGTTTTTTATCTTCGTAAACTTTCCCATGGTCAACCCTAAATGCTCGGTTCGAACGTGCAGCAACATATTTTAAAATCGTACAAGAACCTTAAAACTAAATTAGACTCTAAATGCCGATGGAAATTCCCACAATTATGTACAGAAAACTAAGTACCTACAAATTGTTACATTTCTCAATAGCAATAGATAATTAGCCTAGATTAAAAAAGTAAATGTAAAATAAAATAAATATGTACACTATGTTATGCAGTAACAATGAAAAGAAAAACAAATATATACAGTGTGATATGCGCAAATTTTAACTTTGGCAGACAAATGTGGGAGATATTCAGTCGCCACACGCTTTATTACTTAGTGTTGTTTTTAATTGTTTTATTTTTGTTATTTTTACATTCTAATTGCTCTAGGGTGAACAACTTAACAATTAGTTTAAACTAGTTGTTAAGATGTCCACTCTAAGTCGTAACTAGTTTAAGAGAGATTTGACTCGATCAGTTTTTGTGTATTCTATATTTCCCGTCTCATCAAACCATTGCATGATTTTTCAAAAACGCTTCTCCGATACTTTTCGTGATATATTCAAGACTAACAAACAATTGCATTCATTGTGTTTAGATTGACAAGTAAAAATCTTTTTTGGCATTTTCGCAACTGAATAAAAATATCTAACTTTAAATTAAATGAAACAAATTTTTAATTTTTATCTAATCTGTCTACATGTTGAGATATTTTACCTAATTTAAAGTTGGATATTTTTATTCAGTTGCGAAAATGTCAAAAAAGATTTTTGTTTGTCAATTGCATTAACACATAATTTATCTCGATCATTTCGTAATATCCACTAGTTTTTATTACTAGATCATTGTAATACTATTACTTGTATTTGTAAAATTTTTAGATAAAATCTTTTTTATTAGTGTTAATTTTTATTTTTTGAAATTTTCAACTTTTTCGACCCATCCATGCTATTATGAATAAAATTTTAAAAAAATCTTAAAATAAGACCACTTTACAATATTTTCCTGTAATAAATTGAGATGTCCACCTCTCATGTTTTCGAAAAGTTGCTATAAATCTTGAACGATTCTGTATAGATCACACAAACCGTATACAAAATCAGTAGCTAATAAGGGAGGAATCTGAAAATTTAGATTAATCGATAAAATTTGTATCCAGGATTTTTATTTACCCTGTATACCGTAATCAAACAATGCTAAAGAACCGCAGTTAAAAGAAGACCACATATGGAAATTTTCACTATGCTCAATAGATTTCTGCTAACGCATTAAAAAAAATACAAGCCGTCAAAGATACGTATCATATTATCGAAAAGTGGCTATAAACCCTATATTGGGTGAATGGCCAAAAAGGGAGGAATCTGAAAATAAAACAATATACAGGGTGTTCCATTTTAAAAAATGTAAATTTGGTTTATGGCAAAGGTATCCTCAACCCTGCATAATCGAAAATAATTTTAGGTTATAGCTCTCAGCAGTCCTTACAACTTTCGTACAATCTTGTTCTAATTATCACAATAACCGAGCTATTGGGTTTGAACGCACTGTTGAACTGCTGTATATCATTTAAACACAAAATGCCCTTTTTCTTGGGCACACCATGAACTTGCAAGTCTTTAATTTAGGCAGATTGTGTAATTCATAATATGTGGAAACGGTTTGGACTTTTTAAGAAGAGCCCAGCCAGACGATGCCACTTTATGTTTTTACTCAATATGCCGATGCTTAATGCACTGACTAAGCTCTTCGCGAAATGACGAATTTCTCGATAAGACTAAGATATATCCATACAGTTATTTGGTAGTAAGATAACACACTGTATAAATATCAATATGTGCTTATTTTTTTTATTACGAGGACAGTTCTGTTTTACTTATTGTTGTACACAAACAACCAGGACTTAATTTGTAGGAGATTATAGAGTACAGTTTATAAAATATCTATAAAATTATTGCCAATATAAACTGTTATCTATGTGTGGTGGAATTTGTTACGAGGGATATTCCGGGTAAAGCAGAATTACACGAATTTCTAAAATGTATTTTTCTTCATATTCATTTTTAATATATTTTCAACTGTTTCTTTATATACACATAACGTTTTTTTCAATTATGCTTTTATTTGTTGTTAACATTTTTTAATTTTAATTATTTTCCATTTCTTTTAAGATTATGTATATGGCCGACAAAAAAATTAACGATAACTTTTATTACTTTTCTCCATAAAAAGAAGATTTTTTCTTCTATTCTAAGAAGAGGAAATATAATTTTACCGACTTTTTTAAACATTTCATTAAGTAGCTATTTTGTTTCGCGACATGGGATAGACCAAATGTTCCCAGTTTATCCCTGTTTTACACTTTATTTTTGTGTAAAATTTCAACTCCATTGTATACCTATTTTTTATGTTACTGATACATATAAATAGGCCGCCATTTTTCTTCACTATCAAGGCTCTACCCCAAAAATGTTCCATTTTATCCCTATATCAAACTTGATTCTTGTGCAATGGTTAACGTAAATTGGATCAGCAGTTTTTAGTAATAATTTCTTAAAATTTTATTAGGCTGATACTTTATTTCGCCTTCTTGGAAATGAATCCCACATGCTGCAAAATTTGGGGAAATTGGATAAGCAGTTTTTTAGTAATTTTCCTTTTTCTTTTTAATAGGTCGCCATTTTATTCTGCCGTACTAGATTTTTACCAAAATGTTACCATGTTATATGTTACCATGTTATATGTTACCATGTTATTCTCATGTGACTCTTAATATTTGACCATCATTTGAGGTCAATTGGATAAGTAGTTTTTAGCTGTAGACTTACAGACAGCTTGACAGACAGAAACAATACAATTACAATACTTTTGTCTTAATTATTTATAGTAGGCAATAACACTGTTTAGAAACAAAATAACTAAATCGCTTGTCAAACTATTTCTTAAATTGATTTATTAAAACAACTAGTAAAGATCTATTCTTGCTGAATGTCGAGGAAACTCAGCAAGAGCAGTAAGGCTCTATTCACAAAAATTTCCTGGACGAAAATTACCAAATAGAAGAACTTTCATGACTGTCGACCATCGCGTTAGATAAAATGGATCGTTTAAACCTGCTGCACAATTACGTGGTCGACGAACCTTTGTAAGGACAGTCAGAAATGAAGAAGCTATTTTGAATTTGGTAGAAGAGAATCCAGAAATAAGTGTCAGGAGAATTTCAACGCAGACCGGTGTTGCTCCAACATCAACTTGGCGAACATTAAAATCAATGGGTTTGCACCCATATCACAAGTAAAAGTATTATTTACTGATGAAGTGTGTTTCACAAGAACTGGAATTTTTAACATCCATAACGCACACGTTTGCCAAAACGAAAATCCTCACGCTATACATGTAATGAATGTTCCAAACCAGTTTAAAAGAAATGTTTGGGCATATGTAATAGGAAGTCGTTTTATAGGTCCCTATAATCTACCAGAGCATTTAAACGGCAACAGTTACTTGGACTTTCTGAGAAACCATTTGTATGGACCGCGCCACCGTACTTTTCAAGGGAAGTAGGGGTGTGGCTACACCAAAAAATTAACCCGAAATGGATTGGAAGAGAAGTAGATGCCACAGTGGCCCGTGCGTTCGCCGGATTTAAACCCGATGGATTACGGTATTTGGGGTATTTTAAAAGAAAAAGTGTACTCTACCTTAATTCTCTCGGTTGACCATCTAACTGCTAGAATTGATGCTGCCTGCAACGACTTGTCCCTTGCAAGGCATACACTACAAAATACTTCCTCAAAACTTTTAGGGAATGCTCGACAATGTATTGACGTAAACGGTAACCATTTTCAGCAATTGTAGAATAGATTAAACTTTGTGCTAGAATTTTAGTTAAGTAGCATAGTTATAAAAATGACTTTATATTAATATTAAGTTACTTTTTTCTTTTTCGAACTAATCTACTTATCGTAAATAAACAAAATAATTTGTTTTAATGCTTTTAGAATTGTTGTATTTCCTCTTTTATCTAGCATTAATCACCTGCGCTTTTATAACAATGGGTTTCAAAACTAATTCAGTAAGAACAATTTTGTCCAATTGGAATTAATGTAGCTACATTCAGGCAAAAAAGTGAAAATATCTCTAAAACTAAACCTCCCTTAGGTAATTTCTAAGGAAGCCAATTTTTAACAAATAAACTGGCCAATAAAAGAACATTAAAAATAAATCAAATATACCGGGTGGTAAAAAGTTCCGGGCGATAATGTGCTGTGGCGACCCCTGTTCTACGCCACTGGAGTGACCCTCTTAAGTAAAATTTTGTCAAATTATGAGTCCTAACTTATGCATACTGTGGTTAAAATTTGAATTTGCCACCATACTTATCTACGGAAATAACAAAGAAAATATAGTTTTTAATACCTACATGTAACACCCTGTATTTTTTGAAATGTGCGACTTAGAGAAAAATTTTACTTAACTTTTTCTCATATTTCATCAAGATCTATAAACTGTCAAATCTAAGGCACTTATTTCTGAAACACCCTGCATATATATATATATATATATATATATATATATATATATATATATATATATATATATATATTGTTGCGAGAGTGTAGGAATATGGCGTGCACATTTTCCTCAGGTTAAGAAGTAAGGGTCCTCATAGGCGTACGGTTTAACGGTGTTTGAATTTTCTTCTTTCAAAAGTAATCTACCTTAGGACCTGGTTTAAATTAAATCTAATGAATGCTATGGAATAGTCATCATCCAAAATACTTAGGTTTCAATTTTTATAAATATTGATACAAGGTGTCATTAAAAATTCTTAACTTTGTTTAATTATTTTAAGAATCATGATGAAACATTCTACGACGCGACGCTACTGTGTTAATAACTAGATTATAACAAACTTCCTCATTAATAATCCTTTCTTTACGTTTTAGACAGCTTCCATCTTAACTAAGATACGAGGGCTATTCGAAAAATAATTAGATCTAAAAGATGTTGTCGAAAAGTTATCATCCAAAATACTTAAGTAATGATTTTCATAAAGTTTGATACAGGGTGTCATTAAAAATTTTTACCTTTCTTTAAGTATTTTGAGGTCTATAATTAAATATTCTACGTCGCGACGCCCCTGAACTATTAATTAGATTATAAAAATCTTCATGATTAATAATTCCTTTATTACGTTTTAGGCAGCTTCCGTCTTAACTAAGATATAACTAAAAAAAAATTTAAGCCAATATCGTGTTTGTTTTTTAACAGATTTTATATATATATATATATATATATATATATATATATATATATATATATATATATATATATATATATATATATATATACAGATATAGTCCAAGTAACTGTTGCCGTTTAAATGCTCTGGTAGATTATAGGGACCTATAAAACTTTTTATTACATATGCCCAAACATTTCTTTTAAACTGGTTTTGAACATTCATTACATGTATAGCGTGAGGATTTTCGTTTTGGCAAACGTGTGCGTTATGGATGTTAAAAATTCCAGTTCTTGTGAAACACACTTCATCAATAAATAATACTGTTGATTGAAAGTTATTGTTTTGTTGGCACATTTGTAAATACCAATGACTGAAATCAACACGTGGTTCAAAATCGGTTGGTAATAATTCATGTACCTTTTGCTTGTGATATGGGTGCAAACCCATTGATTTTAATGTTCGCCAAGTTGATGTTGGAGCAACACCGGTCTGCATTTCATTATATATATATATATATATATATATATATATATATATATATATATATATATATATATATATACCAACCGATTTTGAACCACGTGTTGATTTCAGTCATTGGTATTTACAAATGTGCCAACAAAACAATAACTTTCAATCAACAGTATTATTTATTGATGAAGTGTGTTTCACAAGAACTGGAATTTTTAACATCCATAACGCACACGTTTGCCAAAACGAAAATCCTCACGCTATACATGTAATGAATGTTCAAAACCAGTTTAAAAGAAATGTTTGGGCATATGTAATAGAAAGGTTTTATAGGTCCCTATAATCTACCAGAGCATTTAAACGGCAACAGTTACTTGGACTTTCTGAGAAACCATTTGTATGGACCGCGCCACCGCACTTTTCAAGGGAAGTAGGGGTGTGGCTACATCAAAAAATTAACCCGAAATGGATTGGAAGAGGAGTAGATGCACCTGTACAGTGGCCCGTTCGCCGGATTTAAACCCGATGGATTACGGTATTTGGAGTATTTTAAAAGAAAAAGTGGACTCTACCTTAATTCTCTCTGTTGACCATCTAACTGCTAGAATTGATGCTGCCTGCAACGACTTGTCCCTTGCAAGGCATACACTACAAAATACTTCCTCAAAACTTTTAGGGAATGCTCGAAAATGTATTGACGTAAACGGTAACCATTTTCAGCAATTGTAGAATAGATCAAACTTTGTGCTAGAATTTTAGTTAAGTAGCATAGTTATAAAAGGACTTTATATTAATATTAAGTTACTTTTTTCTTTTTCGGTAACCATTTTCAGCAATTGTAGAATAGATTAAACTTTGTGCTAGAATTTTAGTTAAGTAGCATAGTTATAAAAGGACTTTATATTAATATTAAGTTACTTTTTTCTTTTTCGAACTAATCTACTTACGTAAATAAACAAAATAATTTGTTATTAATGCTTTTAGAATTGTTGTTTTTCCCCTTTTATCCAGCATTAATCACCTGCGCTTTTATAACAATGGGTTTCAAAACTAATTCAGTTAGAACAATTTTGTCCAATTGGAATAAATATATATATATATATATATATATATATATATATATATATATATAATGTGTTTTCATTCCGGGTGTACATCCGTTCACTACTGTCGTTCTGAAAAGAAAAGTTTTGCTGACGTTTCGCCAAAATCACATTTGGCATTTTCGAAGCTTTCTTTCTCGCGTCCGAATAGAGACTGAAGTGTTGGTGACTGCGACGCTTCCTTTTATACCCCCACTCGGGGCCGAAGGTTATATCTGCGCAGGCGTTGGTCGTTATTTATGTTTTCCGGATGGTGCTGTTGTTGTTGCGCTAATTGCGCTTGAGTTTTTGCGATTTTAGATTTGTCGATTATTGTCTTCCATACTGTTGGTAGTTTTAATGATTCGTCCCTTTTATTCAAATCACCTTGTTTTTCAATTTCTATGGCTTCTCGGATTATTCTGGTCTTATAATGTTCTATATTGGCAATCTCCCTACACCCATCGAAATTTATGCTGTGCATTAATAGCTTTCTGTGGCAAATACTCTAAAATCTAGATCCGTGCGACTAACTGAAACACAGACGAGACAAAACGAACTTAAGGTAGTATCTAGTGCTTTAAAGAAAAATGGCTACACAAATCGCACCATAGAGAAAGCTATTAATGCACAGGTTTCCCGAACAACGAACAACAAAAAATATGAGCCGGGAAAGCAACGAGTAGTCTTACCATATGTAAAAGGCACAACAGACAGAATCGGAAGAATTCTGAGGAAACACAAGATACAAACAATACACAAGCCACAAACAACTATAGGTAAACTACTCGGAAACCCAAAAGATAAAATCAAACTGGAAAACCACGGAGTGTACAGCATTCCGTGCCACGACTGTGAAAAGTTGTACGTAGGGCAATGTGATTTTGGCGAAACGTCAGCAAAACTGTTTTTTTCAGAACGACAGTAGTGAACGGATGTACACCCGGAATGAAAACACATTGTATTTTTCCATCCGTGAAGGAGTAAAAAATCAACACTATACACCCCTACGGGGAGGAGATTTTCAAGACATTCAAGATGTATGAGAAACTGGGAGGTAAGAAAACTAATCTTTTATGTGATCTAACCTTTCAAATTAAGTGTCGTGACAGCGATTTACTTCCTACTTTTACACGGTTTTTTTATCATACCAAAACTAGAAAAACTAACACCATACTTCAAAATGCTAGTAAGGCGTTATTAAAAGAACAAATCCATCAAACTAGAAAACAACTAGCCGAGACAGAAAAAGAACTTTTAAAGTTACACCTTAAACTAAGTAATATCATTCACCCTTTATTGTGGAATCGCATAGAAACTTTGGCTTTTTGGCGAACAGAATCAAATAAGAATATTAAGACAGATACACTTTCGAAAAAGTATGACAATCTTCTACGAAAGTCGAGTCAGCCACAAAAATCATCAGTAGACGTCGATAAATTAGTACATAATATATCATCCTACAGTCTCTCAGAAAGTGAAAAACCCGTACTGAGTAAGGGTTTTAATTTTGCGATATCTCCTAAGGAAATCCCGAAAGAAGAAATAATAGCTGGAGTGGAAGCTGTCCTTGACTCCTCTGAAGAAACAAAAGCAGAGGAGATTCGACAAGAGGTGGCAAGAATTTTAAGAACAAGCAAAACACCAAAACAATACCTAAATGCCACTGAACAAAGGGCCCTAATAGACCTTCAAAAAATAAAGACATCACAATCCTTCCAGCAGATAAAGGAAACGCAACTGTGGTTATGAATACTCAAGGTTACGTACAAAAAATGCAGGGTATCCTACAAGACAATTGTTATAGGCCTGTTCCAAGAGACCCGACAACGTACCTACAAAAAACAACTTAAAATAAAATAAAAAGTTCACCAATAAACCCCGAAATTCAACAAAAAATCATACCACGGGAAAAGTCGAGCAGATGTCCTAAACTCTATGGTTTACCAAAAATACACAAACCAGGGGCGCCTATCAGACCTATTGTTAGTGCTGTTAATTCGCCGCTACAAAAACTGGAGAAATACCTTTCTGAAATTATGCAACCAACTGTAGAAAAAGCTGATTCATTTGTAAAAAACTCGGAGCATTTCACTCGAATTATACGAGATATCGTCCTTGAAAAAAAGCGATATCATAGCAAGCCTAGATGCCAAATCGTTATATCCCAGTATTCCAATCGACGAAGCATTGCACAAGATTGCTACGAACGAGGATTTCCAGGCACATATAATAGAACTCTCGGAGCATTGCCTCAAAAATACTTATTTTTCTTTCAACGGGCAAATGTATAAACAAATGGATGGTGCTCCAATGGGGTCCTCGCTATCACCAGTAGTCACGAATTTATTTATGATATACTTTGAGAAAGAAGCTCTTGAGAAAGCAAGTTTAAAACCCAAATTATGGATTCGTTATGTGGATGACATATTTATTATATGGCAACATGGTCATGCAGAGCTCGAAAAATTTCTGACTCACGTAAATTCAATCCACCCCAGAATACAATTTACTCTAGAGCTAGAAGAAAACAACAAACTACCATTTTTAGATGTTTTGGTCACAAAACTACATAACGGACATTTCGAATACACCGTGTATAGAAAACCAACACATACAGACAGATATTTAAATGCAAAATCACATCATCACCCAGCACAAATTCAAGCTGTGGCAAATACTCTAATATCTAGATCCGTGCGACTAACTGAAACACAGACGAGACAAAACGAACTTAAGGTAGTATCTAGTGCTTTAAAGAAAAATGGCTACACAAATCGCACCATAGAGAAAGCTATTCATGCACAGGTTTCCCGAACAACGAACAACAAAAAATATGAGCCGGGAAAGCAACGAGTAGTCTTACCATATGTAAAAGTCACAACAGACAGCATAGGAAGAATTCTGAGGAAACACAACATACAAACAATACACAAGCCACAAACTACTATAGGTAAACTACTCGGAAACCCAAAAGATAAAATCAAACTGGAAAACCACGGAGTGTACAGCATTCCGTGCCACGACTGTGAAAAGTTGTACGTAGGGCAAACTAACAGGCGAATATCAGCAAGAGTGGAAGAGCATAAACTCAGCATCAGAAATAAACAAACAACCTCAGCTTTATTCCTACATCATCAGGAAACCGGCCATAAAATAAATTTCGATGGGTGTAGGGAGATTGCCAATATAGAACATTATAAGACCAGAATAATCCGAGAAGCCATAGAAATTGAAAAACAAGGTGATTTGAATAAAAGGGACGAATCATTAAAACTACCAACAGTATGGAAGACAATAATCGACAAATCTAAAATCGCAAAAACTCAAGCGCAATTAGCGCAACAACAACAGCACCATCCGGAAAACATAATTAACGACCAACGCCTGCGCAGATATAACCTTCGGCCCCGAGTGGGGGTATAAAAGGAAGCGTCGCAGTCACCAACACTTCAGTCTCTATTCGGACGCGAGAAAGAAAGCTTCGAAAATGCCAAATGTGATTTTGGCGAAACGTCAGCAAAACTGTTCTTTTCAGAACGACAGTAGTGAACGGATGTACACCCGGAATGAAAACACATTGTATTTTTCCATCCGTGAAGGAGTAAAATATATATATATATATATATATATATATATATATATATATATATATATATATATATATATATAGATTTATCTATCCATCGCTGTGACATCCAACCGTCAAATTTTTACATTCTTTGTGACATCATGTGACGTTCCGACATCCAAATTTGGATGTCACAGCGTTTTTTCGGTTTCTTTGAGCTATTCGGGGTATGGTGGGTACAGGGGTAGCTATTGTTAATGGATGTCATAAGGCATGTGTTGTAAAAATTTTATACAGAAAAAAATACATATACATCCGTGTATATTTTTTATACGCTAGAAATTTTAGATATACTACTTTTGACATCCACTAAAAAAGATGTATATATTATATATAAAGAGAGCCGACGAATTTCTTAAAATAATTTAATTTTTACGTTTGCATATCCGAGTTCATATTGCGTTTATTATTTAGTTTTGCGCCAAAGCTTCTTGCGGCAATCCCGTAGCTGGAGAAATATTTGTCTCAATTTATATTTATAGGTAATCTCAATATTAAAATATATCTGTTGTGCTCTTCGTTGTTTGTATTATGTTGTGCAGACATTTAACAATCCTGCTTTACTAATTTTATCATTTGCTTTCCAAAATAATGCAATGGTAAAAGTATGAGAACATAATAAATGATAATAAAAAATAAATTTGTTTCTTGAGAAATAATCATAGTCAACATAGCTATAAAATGGTCGGCGAAATGAAATGAAAACTTTCAAAATTTGAACTTTCAAATATAGGTAATTTATAGTTTTTTCTGGCACAACAAGCATGTTTATATAGTTAATTTATAGTTTTTTAAAAATGTAAAAAAACTTTCAAAAAGTTCTTTACATTGATTGTTTACTTACACTCGGATTTATTTAAGGAGTTTAAGATTTAGACCGGTATTAAACGTAGTACTTTTAGTAAGCCGGCCATAGTTCAGTAAACTGGTCTATGGCCGTAAATGTCAAATAAAATTCCGTCATGTTAACTTAAACCTGGTCTAAGGAATAGAAGCATTAAAATTTAACAGTATATCATTAAAACTGCGAGTTTTGAGGTATGTCGTCTATAAAAATGCAGATTAACAAAAAAATTTAGCTTTTGTTGGTTAATTATTGGTAATTTTTTTATAAAGTCAACTTTAATAGCCGTAGTAGATGTTTCTGTGTAAGCATGTGTATACAGAATTATTGATTAAAAATTAGTCTACTACTTAAATTGTTTTGTGGAATTGAGCTTCAGTTTCTTTATGTAAAAAACTTCTGCATACTCACTTTCATATTGGTAAAAATCCAATATGGCAGAATAAAATGGCGGCTCATTAAAAGGTAAAAAGATAATTACTAAAAAACTACTTATCCAATTTTCTCAAATTTAGCAGAATGTGGAGAACATATCCAAAAAACCGAAATAAAATATCTGCCTAATAAAATTTTAAGAAATTATTGCTAAAAACTGCTGCTGCAATTTACCTTAACCATTGCACAATAATCAAGTTTAATATAGTGATAAAATGGAAAAATGTAGCGTTCAAGTCAATATAGAGTTTGTGGGGACTATACAGAGTCATTCAAGATTTATGGCCACTTTTCGATATTATCAGAGATACAGTTGACCGCTTATAGTTTTTTAATGCTTCTACATAAATCATTTTAGCATGGTAAAAACTTCCAAATATGGTCCTCATACAACTGCGGTATTTTTCTTTAGTATTCTTTAATAACGGTATACAGAGTAAATATAAATCCTGGATGCAAATTTTCTCGATTAATTTAAATGAGACGCCCTGTGTATTATTATATTTTCAGATTCTTCCCTTTTTGGCCATTTATCTAATATAGAGTGTGTGGGGTCTACAGAGTCGTTCAAGATTTATGGACCCTTTTCGAAGATATTAGAGGCGCATTTGACGTTAAGAGGGGGGAAAACAGATGTAAATAAAACCACTATTCTACGAATTCGAAAAAAAAACAAGTTTCACCCATACTACATTGAACTGCTTTAAGAATTGTATGAGGATAATTATCAAAGGCGACTAGATTTTTGTCACTGGGCACAACAACAAATTCTGAGAGAGCCAAGATTTACTAATTTTGTGTTATTTACTAACAAAGCAACATTCTACAAAATTGGAAATGTCAATAGAAATATTTTTCATTACGACGCTACTGAAAATCCTCACTATATTCGCACAACTAGTCAAAATAGGTGGTCTTTTAACGTCTGGGGTGGAATCGTTGAAAATTTTGTCATCGGTCCGCATTTTTTTGAAGAAAGGCTTACTGCACATCTATATCTCTAGTTTTTGAGGGAAAACTTTAGAACACTATTATTCCAAATCCCTATTAGCGTCCATGATCAAATATGGTTTATGCTTGACGGTGCCACAGTTTACCATACGGCTGTCATTCATGCATGTCTTACTGAAGAATTTTAAGAACGCTGGATAGGAAGGGGAGGACCGATTGCGTTGCCGCCTAGATCCCCTTACTTGACAAAAATGGACTTTTTCCTTTAGGACTTTGTTAAAAATTTAGTCTCTCAAATACCTCCGACTACAAAAGAAAATATGAAGGTAAGAACCCGAAGTGTATTTAATGATATTCATTTTAATACATTAAGAAATTTATATTATTTTTTGAAAATCTTTAAATATTTGTGTCGAACAGAACAGTAGCCATCTCGAACATCTAATTAAGTAGTTTTTACTGTTTTATATGCTTTATTACTTAGTGTTTTTTTTTATTGCTTTATTTTTGTTATTTTTACTTTCTAATTGCTCTAGGGTGGACAACTTAACAATTAGTTTAAACTAGTTGTTAAGATGTCCACTCTAAGTCGTAAATAGTTTAAGAGAGATTTAACTCGATCAGTTTTTGTGTATTCTATATTTCCCGTCTCATCAAACCATTGCATGATTTTTCAAAAACGCTTCTCCGATACTTTTCGTGATATATTCAAAACTAACAAACAATTGCATTCATTGTGTTTAGATTGACAAGCAAAAATCTTTTTTTGCATTTTCGCAACTGAATAAAAATATCTAACTTTAAATTAAATGAAACAAATTTTTAATCAAATTACATATCTAATCTGTCTACATGTTGAGATAATTTACCTAATTTAAAGTTGGATATTTTTATTCAGTTGCGAAAATGTCAAAAAAGATTTTTGTTTGTCAATCGCATTAACACATAATTTATCTCGATCATTTCGTAATATCCACTAGTTTTTATTACTAGATCATTGTAATACTATTACTTGTATTTGTAAAATTTTTAGATAAAATCATTTTTATTAGTGTTAATTTTTATTTTTTGAAATTTTCAACTTTTTCGACCCATCCATGCTAGTATGAATAAATTTTAAAAAAAATCTTAAAATAAGACCACTTTACAATATTTTCCTGTAATAAATTGAGATGTCCACCTCTCATGTTTTCGAAAAGTTGCTATAAATCTTGAACGACTCTGTATAGATCACACAAACCGTATACAAAATCAGTAGCTAATAAGGGAGGAATCCGAAAATATAATAATTTACAGGGCATGCTATTTAGATTAATCGATAAAATTTGTATCCAGGATTTTTATTTACCCTGTATACCGTAATCAAACAATGCTAAAGAACCGCAGTTAAAAGAAGACCACATATGGAAATTTTCACTATGCTCAATAGATTTCTGCTAACGCATTAAAAAAAATACAAGCCGTCAAAGATACGTATCATATTATCGAAAAGTGGCTATAAACCCTATATTGGGTGAATGGCCAAAAAGGGAGGAATCTGAAAATAAAACAATATACAGGGTGTTCCATTTTAAAAAATGTAAATTTGGTTTATGGCAAAGGTATCCTAAACCCTGCATAATCGAAAATAATTTTAGGTTATAGCTCTCAGCAGTCCTTACAACTTTCGTACAATTTTGTTCTAATTATCACAATAACCGAGCTATTGGATTTGAACGCACTGTTGGACCACACTGTATATCATTTAAACACAAAATGCCGTTTTTCTTGGGTACTCCATGAACCTGCAAGTATTTAATTTAGGCAGATTGTGTAATTCATAATATGTGGAAACGGTTTGGACTTTTTAAAAAGAGCCCAGCCAGACGATGCCACTTTATGTTGTTACTCAATATGCCGATGCTTAATGCACTGACTAAGCTCTCCGCGAAATGACGAATTTCTCGATATGACTAAGATATATCCATATAGTTATTTGGTAGTAAGATAACACACTGTATAAATATCAATATGTGCTTATTTTTTTTATTACGAGGACAGTTCTGTTAAAAGGGTTTTACTTATTGTTGTACACAAACAACCAGGACTTAATTTATAGGGGATTATAAGGACAGTTTATACAATATCTATAAAATTATTGGCAATATAAACTGTTATCTATGTGTGGTGGAATTTGTTACGAGGGATATTCCGGGTAAAGCAGAATTACACGATTTTTTAAAATTTATTTTTCTTCATATTCATTTTTAATATATTTTCAACTGTTTCTTTATATACACATACCGTTTTTTTCAATTATGCTTTTATTTGTTGTCAACATTTTTTAATTTTAATTATTATGCATTTCTTTTAAGTTTATGTATATGGCCGACAAAAAAATTAACGATAACTTTTATTAATTTTCTCCATAAAAAGAAGATTTTTTCTTCTATTCTAAGAAAAGGAAATAGATTTTTACCGACTTTTTTAAACATTTCATTAAGTAGCTATTTTGTTTCGCGACATGGGATAGACCAAATGTTCCCAGTTTATCCCTGTTTTACACTTTATTTTTGTGTAAAATTTCAATTCCATTGTATACGTATTTTTTATGTTACTGATACATTTAATTAGGCCGCCATTTTTCTTCACTATCAAGGCTCTACCCCCAAAATTTTTCCATTTTATCCCTATATCAAACTTGATTCTTGTGCAATGGTTAACGTAAATTGGATCAGCAGTTTTTAGTAATAATTTCTTAAAATTTTATTAGGCTGATATTTTATTTCGCCTTCTTGGAAATTCTGCAAAATTTAGGGAAATTGGATAAGCAGTTTTTTAGTAATTTTCCTTTTTCTTTTTAATAGGTCGCCATTTTATTCTGCCATACTAGATTTTTACCAAAATGTTACCATGTTATTCTTCATTCATTCATTCATTTAATTCATGTGACTCTTAATTTTTGACCATCATTTGAAGTCAATTGGATAAGTAGTTTTTAGCTGTAGACTTACAGACAGCTTGACAGACAGAAACAATACAATTACAATACTTTTGTCTTACCTGTATAATCGAAAATAATTTTAGATTGTAGCTCTCAGCAATCTCTACCAGTTTCGTATAATTTTTTTTTCTAATCCCCACAATAGCCGAGCTATTGGACTTGAACGAACTGTTAGACCACCCTGTATGTGAGGCGCAGAATTGTACAGAGTTATCCTAGTATAACGCCGAGTAGTTTTTACATTGTCCCACACCGCGATTTTGTTACGTTATGTTGAATTCGCACCAGTTTATCCTTATATCATATTTAATTTTTCTACAAAATTTACTGTCAATTGAATAAGATTTTTTTACGTTAATTTTTTTTTTATTTCGCTATTTTGAATTCGTTACACAACTTTTGCCAGTTTACCTCTTACAATGCTTGCACAAAATTTGAAATTAATCTAATGGGTAGTTTTTTCAGACTGATTTTTTAAATATTTTATTAGGCCTCCACTTTGTTTTGCCATCTTATATTCATACCAAAATATTACTTATTTATGTAACACTCGATTTTTTTACAAAATTTCAGGTAAATTAGTTTTTTTAGTAATAATTTTTTAACGTTTCACTAGGTCGCCATCTTATTTTTGTATAAAATTTGAAGTCAATCTGATGAATAGTTTTTAAGCTAAGCCGCGAACTCACAGACAAACCGACAGGTGGACCACCGAATTGATAAAACATATTTTTTGGCGTCTAGGGACGCTAAAACGCGAAGATATGTAAAACCTACTGGCGTAATTTTTTGAGACTACAAAAATTTTATTTGGCTGCCATTTTGTTCAGCCATTGAATCAGTGCTATAGTTTTACTAATTCATCTCTATAATACAATTAGTTATGACACACAATTTAAAATCAGTTCATTAAGTAGTTTTTTAGGCTGAATTTCTAAATATTTTATTACATCGCGATTTTGTTCCGCCACTTTGTATTCATGCCAAAATTTTCCCAGTTGATTCCTACAAAATACTTGATTTTTGGGCTAATTGGATAATTAGTTTTTTAAGTAAAACATTTTTTTTAACGTTTCATTAGGCCGTCGTCTTGTTCCGGCATATTGGATTTTTACCAAAATATTACCAGGTCATCCCCATATGAGTCTTAATTTTTTACAAAAATTTGAAGTCAATCTGATGAGTAATTTTTAAGCTATGCCGCAAACTGATAGACAGACAGACAAACCGTCAGACGGACCAACGGTCTTGATAAAACATATTTTTGGCATCTAGGGACGCCAAAACGCGAAGATATGTATAACCTTAGAATATGATTTTTTCAGATTACAAAAATTTTATTTGGCCGCCATTTTGTTATGCCATCTTTAAGTAATACTACGGTTTTACTAGTCCATCTGGATACTACAATAAGTTAGGGCACACAATTTTAAATCAGTTCATTAAGTAGTACTTTCAGGCTGAATGTTTAAATCTTTTATTAAACCATCATTTTGTTCTGCCATTTTGGATTCATACCAAAATTTTACCATTGATTCTTACATAATACTTAATTTTTGTACAAAATTTGAGAAAAATTGAATTATTAGTGTTTTAGTAATAATTTCTTTAACGTTTCACTAAGCCGCCATCTTGTTCCGGCATGTTGGATTTTAACCAAAATATTACCAGGTCATCCTTATATGAGCCTTAATTTTTTATGTCAATCTGGTAAATAGTTTTGAAGCTATGCCGCTAAATGACAGACAGACAGACAGACCGACCGACGAAATGAATAAAACATATTTTAGACATCTAGGGACGCCAAAACGCGAAGATATGTAAAACCTGAGATGGTGATTTTTTCAGATTACAAAAATTTTATTTGGCCGGAATTTTGTTCCGCCATCTTGAATTAGTTCCACACTTTTACTAGTTCATCTATATACTACAATTAGTTATGGCACACAATTTGAAATCAGGGCATTAAGTAGTTTTTCAGGCTGAATCTTAAATACTTTATTAAGCTGCCATTTTGTTCCGCCATCTTGGATTCGTACCAAAATTTTACCAGTTGATTTTTGTGCACAATTTGAGATAGAGAGAGAGAGCGCTTTTTTAGTAATAATTTTTTTAACATTTCACAAGGCCGTCATTTTGTTTTGCCATATTGGATTTTTACCAAAATGTTACTAGGTCATCTCCATATGACCCTTAATTTTGGGGAGCCTGAAACGTAAAGATCTGAAAAAATCTGGGAAAGTGATTTTTTCACGATTAAAATACTTCCCTTTTATGAGGAAAATACTGATAACAATATACTGTATCTTCCTAATCATCTTCAATACAATTCTAATACATGATCGATATTTGTGACATCGGTAATTAGGTACACTGCTGGTTTGCTTAAAAGAACAATGATTCTAAGGAAACTGCTTCCCTTATGGACAATAACTGTTTAGTATTTACTTGGTACACATCTCATTTAATTATGTTTTATTGTATGAGTTATGATAATTACTGTAATATTCATTAAACCACTTATATTCATTGTTTTCTTTCATAATATTTATAAATAGCAGAAAGGAAATTACCGAGTTTAATGAAATCTAAACGATTCACAATTCGATGAGTGAAATACATTACATCATGAAATGCCGATTTTCAAATTGTGTGATGCGCAGTACGTCGAAGCGTTATGAGTTTTTTATCAAGAGACTTAAGAGATTCTGTAAGCGCATGCTTATACCCAATATTCCGACATTTGAGTTCAAGTTTATTTTTAACGGGAGATATTAGGGATACAAAGTCGGTTAAACTAACGGAAAGTTGCGCATGCATACGGTTTGTTACAAGTACGGGCATTGGAAACGGTAATATTAATTTTACTTTTTATTTCAGTCCGCCAAGTTTTCTCACAATTTGTGTTAACTCCGTCTTAGCAATTAAAGTTAATATTTACTTTGACCTGCTGTAATTATGCAATCGTATTGCGACAAAAGTAACCTATGGGTGATTAATCTGCATTGTCCGTCAAAAAGTTTGGCCAAATAGAAAATTTTGTTGGTTGTCAAAGAAAAAAATTATATTTTTCTCATTAATATTTTTTAAATATTTTGTTTTTATAAACGATAATGATTATGA
The DNA here is from genome assembly GCA_030620095.1 of Kuschelorhynchus macadamiae. Taxonomy (NCBI): domain Eukaryota; kingdom Metazoa; phylum Arthropoda; class Insecta; order Coleoptera; family Curculionidae; genus Kuschelorhynchus; species Kuschelorhynchus macadamiae. The sequence continues at coordinate 34,790 of JAUTXW010004474.1, read as the reverse complement.
AAAACTCGTTTGGTGATTGATTAAAGAGGTAATTTACAAAACATTAACAAAGGTACAAATTGTTTTAATATCACACACAGCCAAAACCTATTCCATTACAGCTGTCGAGAGATCGTGCAAATATTCTAAGGTCACCCCTTATTAAACACCTCACTTGGTAAATATCTTGTCTCTCTTTCGAATTCGCAGAGTTAATATGCTGTTTCGTTTATATGCTGTTATAAAAGCTTGGCAACGCTGTAGGGATGTCACAACTTACTCGAAATTTTGGCGGATGTTTCAGCGTAGCTTTTGCGCAAATGTATATATAAATGGATGTCACAACGATGGTATAAATTTAATCATTGTTTTAACAGTTATCTAATATTTTTTTACAGAAAAATCCTCTTTAAATTCTATAAAAGTCATATTTTTGTTTCTTCTTTATGTTCTTTCTTTCGGCTGGATGTCACAAAGTTCCAATTTTTATCGGATCATATATATGTATATATATATATATATATATATATATATATATATATATATATATATATATATATATATATATATATATATATATGTCACAACACCTGGAGGATCAGTATATATATATATATATATATATATATATATATATATATATATATATATATATATGTATAGATATATACTGATACTCCTGGTGTTGTGACATCCGATAAAAATTGGAACTTTGTGACATCCCTACAGCGTTGCCAAGCTTTTTTAACAGCATATAAACGAAACAGCATATTAACTCTGCGAATTCGAAAGAGAGACAAGATATTTACCAAGTGAGGTGTTTAATGAGGGGTGACCTTAGAATATTTGCACGATCTCTCGACAGCTCTAATGGAATAGGTTTTGGCTGTGTGTGATATTAAAACAATTTGTACTTTTGTTAATGTTTTGTAAATTACCTCTTTAATCAATCACCAAACGAGTTTTTCATAATCATTATCGCTTATAAAAACCAAATATTTAAAAAATATTAATGAGAAAAATATATTTTTTGTCTTTGACAACCAACAAAATTTTCTATTTGGCCAAACTTTTTGACGGACAATGTAGATTAATCACCCATAGATTACTTTTGTCGCAATACGATTGCATAATTACAGCAGATCAAAGTAAATATTAACTTTAATTGCTAAGACGGAGTTAACACAAATTGTGGAAAAACTTGGTGGACTGAAATAAAAAGTAAAATTACTATTACCGTTTCCAATGCTCGTACTTGTAACACACCGTATGCATGCGCAACTTTCCGTTAGTTTAACCGACTTTGTATCCCTAATATCTCCCGTTAAAAATAAACTTGAACTCAAATGTCGGAATATTGGGTATAAGCATGCGCTTACAGAATCTCTCAAGTCTCTTGATGAAAAACTCATGCTTCGACGTATTGCGCATCACACAATTTGACTATTAAAAATCGGCATTTCATGTTGTAATGTATTTCGCTCATCGAATTGTGAATCGTTTAGATTTCATTAATCTCGACAATTTCCTTTCTGCTATTTATAAATATTATGAAAGAAAACAATGAATATAAGTGGTTTAATGAATATTACAGTAATTATCATAACTCATACAATAAAACATAATTAAATGAGATGTGTACCAAGTATACTAAACAGTTATTGTCCATAAGGGAAGCGGTTTCCTTAGAATCATTGTTCTTTAAAGCAAACCAGCAGTGTACCTAATTACCGATGTCACAAATATCGATCATGTATTAGAATTGTATTGAAGATGATTAGGAAGATACAGTATATTGTTATCAGTATTTTCCTCATAAAAGGGAAGTATTTTAATCGTGAAAAAATCACCCTCCCAGATTTTTTCAGATCTTTACGTTTCAGGCTCCCCAAAATTAAGGGTCATATGGAGATGACCTAGTAACATTTTGGTAAAAATCCAATATGGCAAAACAAAATGACGGCCTTGTGAAATGTTAAAAAAATTATTACTAAAAAAGCGCTTTTCCAATTTATCTCAAATTGTGCACAAAAATCAACTATTATGTAGGAATCAACTGGTAAAATTTCGGTACGAATCCAAGATGGCGAAACAAAATGGCGGCTTAATAAATTATTTAAGATTCAGCCTGAAAAACTACTTAATGCCCTGATTTCAAATTGCGTGCCATAACTAATTGTAGTATATAGATGAACTAGTAAAAGTGTGGTACTAATTCAAGATGGCGAAACAAAATTCCGGCCAAATAAAATTTTTCTAATCTGAAAAAATCACCCTCTCAGGTTTTACATATCTTCGCGTTTTGGCGTCCCTAGATGCCTAAAATATGTTTTATTTATTCCGTCGGTCTGTCTGTCATTTAGCAGCATAACTTCAAAACCAGATTGACATCAAAAATTAAGGCTCATATGAGGATGACCTGGTAATATTTTGGTTAAAATCCAATATGCCGGAACAAGATGGCGGCTTAGTGAAACGTTAAAGAAATTATTACTAAAAAACTAATAATTCAATTTTTCTCAAATTTTGTACAAAAATTAAGTATTATGTAAGAATCAACTGGTAAAATTTTGGTATGAATCCAAAATGGCAGAACAAAATGATGGTTTAATAAAAGATTTAAACATTCAGCCTGAAAGTACTACTTAATGAACTGATTTAAAATTGTGTGCCATAACTTATTGTAGTATCCAGATGGACTAGTAAAACCGTAGTATTAATTAAAGATGGGGGAACAAAATGGCGTCCAAATAAAATTTTTGTAATCTGAAAAAATCATATTCTAAGGTTTTACATATCTTCGCGTTTTGGCGTCCCTAGATGCCAAAAATATGTTTTATCAAGACCGTTGGTCCGTCTGTCGGTTTCTCTGTCTGTCTATCAGTTTGCGGCATAGCTTAAAAATTACTCATCAGATTGACTTCAAATTTTAGTAAAAAATTAAGACTCATATGGGGATGACCTGGTAATATTTTGGTAAAAATCCAATATGCCGGAATAAGACGACGCACGGCCTAACGAAACGTTAAAAAAAAAAGGTTTTACTTAAAAAACTAATTATCCAATTAGCCCAAAAATCAAGTATTTTGTAGGAATCAACCGGTAAAATTTTGGCATGAATACAAAGTGGCGGAACAATATATATATATATATATATATATATATATATATATATATATATATCTAATGATACCTCGTCTATTTTGTCCAGCTATTGTTGCAGTAAAATTACGTTTTTACTTTCCTCGTAATCGTGAAAAAATCGCCCTTCGGGATTTTTTCAGATCTTTACGTTTCAGGGTCCCAGATGCCAAAAATCTTATGTTCGCAATTCCGTTGGTCTGTAAAGAGATGAACTGGAAAGATTGTGATTCGAATTCAAGATGGCGGAACAAAATAACGGTTACGTAGAATGTCTTTAGTCATGAAAATATTACCGGGTTGTACATATCTTTACGTTCTAGCGCCCCTAGATGCCAAAAAATATATATTTTATGAATTCCATCGGTCTATCTGTCTTTTTATCGATCACGGAATAGCGTAACGACTACTTACCCGGTTGACTTCAATTTTTCGTCAAACATTGAGAGTCATATGGGAATGACTTGGTGTAATATTTTGGTAAAAATCTTGTATGGCGGAACAAGATGGCGGCCTAGTGAAATTTCGCAAAAAAAATCAAGTGTTACATAAAAATAAATTGCTAGTCAGCCAGAAAAAACTACTTATTAGATTAATTTCAAATTTTGTGCAAGCATTAAGTGTGATATAGAGATAAGCTCGTAAAGTGGTAGGAATTCAAGATGGCGAAACAAAATGGTGGTGTGTGTCAATGTAAAAACTACTAGGCAGAAACTGGTAAAATATTAGTAAGATTCCAATATAATGGAACAAAATAATGCCCAATATAAATGTTTGAAAAGACAGTATATATTTGTTGTTATCACTATGTACCGAACTAAATTGGGCATGTACGGCAAAAATTCATAACGGAAGTTCCAGATAAAGGAAATTTACCGAATTTTAAAGATGTGTAGCATATTAACTTTTATTTTCAAGATGGCCATTTGTTGCCAGTAGAAGTATTAAACTAAATTGCTCTACTGAAGTAAAAAAAATAATGAAATCTATTTACCGTTACCTAATTTTTTTTAGATCGAAGTGTTTTAAAAAATTAACAAATAAGTTTATTTCGAGCTGCCTTAAAAAAATATTTTATTGTGACTGATTTTTTTTTATAATGCCGCAATGGTAATTTTTATAAAATTTCTGTTCAGCCGCCAAACCCAGTAAAACCGAAAATAGTATTTAACGGTTTTTTTTCATGAACAATTTTCTTTGTGTTGAGTAACAGATGTGTGAAAAATTTCAAAGTGATATGCTTAAAAATAAAGAAAAAGGAAAAGTGGGTTTAGATGTCCCCTACGTCACCTGGTATATTAAAAATTCAATACCCGATATCTCCAAAACAAGCTATTTGTGAACCCCTGTCAACACATATTTTTTTTGCTGTTTTTATCATAACAATGTTTACCAGCAGAGTGCGACATCACATAATTACTACTCTGTTCTTGTTTGAGCTAATTACCTACGAATACTTTTAATTTAATCTAGTGATCAATAAATATAAAACACTATACAAATAGGGGCATATTTTAGTACCACATTAAAATTAGAGAAAAGCAAATCTATAAATTAACAATAACTTGTGACACAAGGCCAATAATAAGCCAGAAAATCAATATGTACTTTATATATGAACATAAAATAAAATATGTATAATAATTTTATCACGAAGCTCTACACACCAAATTTTTGTGTTTAAAATCTTATATTTTATACTGCATGCATTAATCAACCTATTTATATTTGTATTATTTCTCAGTATCTCAAAAGGTCCCCTTGGTTATAACGATATTAAAAATATCCATTTTAAAATATTGCATTTTCCATTATTTTTTAAAAGCATTTATTTTATATTACGGGCGTTTTTTTTTTAAAGCACGTGGATCGTTGATGGTTTTAAAAAATTAAAATTTTGTCATAACATCTCTACATTAGACATTAATGAATAACGGCTATTTTGAATTTACACAAACAAATGTAACAAGTAATTACTTAATAGTAAGTATCTCCCAAAATAAAATTCAGAATTATCTTGTAATTCTGATATAAGTAAATCTATTTCACTACAAACAAAATCAAATTTTAAACTCGAAGAAATGCAGAAATACTATTAACATTTCGAGAAAATGTATGGGCTTTGTTATCTATTTTTATCCTTTTTTCGTCCATTTTTTTGTGACAGCTCTGTCATGCTCGGTTGATCGATACCCGTTACACTGTGCCAATCGATGAAAATTGAATCTCCAATTAGCTGTCAGAAAACATGTTATTATTAGTTATTATAACATTTTATCGGCGAACTTACATTATCAAAGAAAGATAGAAACTTATTATTTATAGATGGGCATATATATATATATATATATATATATATATATATATATATATATATATATATATATATATATATATATATATATATATATATATATATATATATATATATATATATATATATATGTTGATTTTTCGTCCTTCACATATTGAAAAATACAATGTGTTTTCATTCCGGATGTACATCCGTTCACTACTGTCGTTCTGAAAAGAACAGTTTTGCTGACGTTTCGCCAAAATCACATTTGGCGTTTTCGAAGCTATCTTTCTCGCGTCCGAATAGAGACTGAGGTGTTGGTGACTGCGACGCTTCCTATTATACCCTCACTCGGGGCCGAAGGTTATATCTGAGCAGGCGTTGGTCGTTATTTATGTTTTCCGGATGGTGCTGTTGTTGTTGCACTAATTGCGCTTGAGTTTTTGCGATTTCAGATTTGTCGATTATTGTCTTCCATACTGTTGGTAGTTTTAATGATTCGTCCCTTTTATTGAAATCACCTTGTTTTTCAATTTCTACGGCTTCTCGGATTATTCTGGTTTTATAATGTTTTATATTGGCAATCTCCTTACAACCATCGAAATTTATTTTATGGCCGGTTTACTGATGATGTAGGAATAAAGCTGAGGTTGTTTGTTTATTTCTGATGCTGAGTTTATGCTCTTCCACTATTGCTGATATTCGCCTGTTAGTTTACCCCACGTACAACTTTTCACAGTCCTGGCATGGAATACTGTATACTCCGTGGTTTTCCAGTTTGATTTGATCTTTTGGGTTTCAAAGTAGTTTACCTATAGTTGTTTGTGGCTTGTGTATTGTTTGTATGTTGTGTTTCCTAAGAATTCTTCCGATTCTGTCTGTTGTCCCTTTTACATATTGTAAGACTACTTGTTGCTTTCCCGGTTCATAATTTTTGTTGTTCGTTGTTCGGGAAATCTGTGCATTAATAGCTTTCTGTATGGTGCGATTTGTGTAGCCATTTTTCTTTAAAGCACTAGATATTACCTTAAGTTCGTTTTGTCTCGTCTGTGTTTCAGTTAATCGCACGGATCTGGATATTAGGGTATTTGCCACAGCATGTGATTTTGCATTTAAATATCTGTCTGTATATGTTGGTTTTCTATACAAGGTGTATTCGAAATGTCCGTTATGCAGTTTTGTGACCAAAACATCTAAAAATGATAGTTTGTTGTTTTCCTCTAACTCTAGAGTAAATTGTATTCTGGGGTGGATTGAACAATGCAGGATATCCTCAACACAATTGTTATAGGGCTGTTCCAAGGGACCCGACAACTTACCTAGAAAAAACAACCAAAAATAAAATAAAAAGTTCACCAATAAACCCCGAAATTCAACAAAAAATCATACCACGGGAAAAGTCCTAAAACCCTATGGTTTACCAAAAATACACCAACCAGCGGCGCTCATCAGACCTATTTTAGTGCTGTTAATTCGCCGCTACAAAAACTGGAGAAATAGCTTTCTGAAATTATGAAACCAGCTGTAAAAAAGCTGATTCATTTGTAAAAAACTCGGAGCATTTCACTAGAATTATACGAGATACCGTCCTCGAAAATAAAACGATGTCATAGCAAGCCTAGATCTCAAATCGTTATATCCCAGTATTCCCATCGACGAAGCATTGGACAAAATTACTATGAACGAGGATTTCCAGGCACATATAATACAACTCTCGGAGCATTGCCTTAAAAATACTTATTTTTTATTCAACGGGCAAATGTATAAACAAATGGATGGTGATCCAATGGGGTCCTCGCTATCACTAGTAGTCGCGAATTTATTTATGATATACTTCGAGAAAGAAGCTCTTAAGAAAGCAAGTTTAAAGCCCAAATTATGGAATCGCACCACAGAGAAAGCTATTAATGCACAGGTTTCCGAACAACAAAAATTATGAACAGGGAAAGCAACAATTAGTCTTACCATATGTAAAAGGGACAACAGACAGAATCGGAAGAATTCTTAGGAAACACAACATACAAACAATACACAAGCCACAAACAACTATAGGTAAACTACTTGGAAACCCAAAAGATAAAATCAAACTGGAAAACCACGGAGTATACAGTATTCCGTGCCAGGACTGTGAAAAGTTGTACGTGGGGCAAACTAACAGGCAAATATCAGCAAGAGTGGAAGAGTATAAACTCAGCATCAGAAATAAACAAACAACCTCAGCTTTATTCCTACATCATCAGGAAACCGGCCATAAAATAAATTTTGATGGGTGTAGGGAGATTGCCAATATAGAACATTATAAAACCAGAATAATCCGAGAAGCCATAGAAATTGAAAAACAAGGTGATTTCAATAAAAGGGACGAATCATTAAAACTACCAACAGTATGGAAGACAATAATCGACAAATCTAAAATCACAAAAACTCAAGCGCAATTAGCGCAATAACAACAGCACCATCCGGAAAACATAAATAACCGCCAACGCCTGCGCAGAGATAACCTTCGGCCCCGAGTGGGGGTATAAAAGGAAGCGTCGCAGTCACCAACACCTCAGTCTCTACTCGGACGCGAGAAAGATAGCTTCGAAAATGACAAATGTGTATAAGAATAATAGACTTAAAAAAAACAAAAAAATCTTCTTAATGGCAGTTATATTTTATTGTTCGTATAACGAGTTCACTTTGACAACGTCGCCATTCCACAAATCAGGGGTACGATGCCATATCCCACTACGTCTTTAGTAGTAAATATTTAAGAATGAGCACACTTCGTTAACTCGCCATCTAGTAGTAATGTCCATTACTAACTCAGCGTTGAACAACTATCTATGTTATATCCTTTCTCACGAGCAATGTCACCTTCAAGTACGATGCCCTTGGTTTTCACCGTATCAGATATCGGTTATCTCAAGGAGACGGCGAGTACCGAGAAGCCTCGTCAGCAGAATCTGCCCAGCAAGCAAGTTCCCACTGACGCAGCATTCGTCTTTCATATAAATAATGTAAATTGTAAATAAAATCATGATTCGTTTTTAAGCTTCTATACTGTTAGTTTAATTTTTGATTTTGTAAATAAAAATATTTTTTAAAAAGTGAATTTTAAGTTTAGTGATATAACAAATTGGCGCAGTCGTAGTAGGATCTGGCAACGTTGGTAGAACAAGAAAACTCTAACTGGAAACGGTGGATCCCAATCCTTTATCCAGAAGAACAAAGAAGCCCCATTTTGTGCATTGTGACGTCATCAACTTGACAGAACACGCATCTACGGAAAGAACACATAGTGAAGCCCCTGGTAGAAGAACTGCTAAGAACACGACGAGCGATGTTTCTACTCTGTTTGTAAGTAACGAATAATGACGTTTTTTTTGAAACAATATTCAATTAAATACCTGTTCGGCTTTTCAAAATCAATCTTATATTTTATTAATTAATAAACTAATCAATTATTCTAATTGATTTCTGTATTTATAAGTGTAACATCCGTATAATTTGTGTATAATCAGCTATTCTGTTAATTGATTAATTTTAAAATATTTTTTGGGGTTATTCTGGTAATTGATCTCGCGATTACATTTGTATTTTTTTTTATAATAAGAAATATTACATAGTTTTAATTTAATTCGACTAACTAGTTAATAAGAACTGTTTATTTTACGTTGGTTGGCATACTACTTTACGTACTGTCTATCAACATAAAATTTCGTAAAATATTTTGTTTCATATCCTTTTTATATTACATTGTGCTAGTGTTTATTGTGTTGATATATTAAGCAAATATGCCGGATAATGAAAGAATAGCTGCAGCAGCGGTAGCAGTAATCGAACCTTATAAACTTTCCTAGATTTTTTCTATTAACCTCGAATTCGAAGGTGATCAAATATTTTTACAAGCCTTCCTAAATTCCTGCGAATGTGCATATGATATGTCTACGGGTAACCTAAAAAGATCTTTTAGTAATTCACATAAAAAATAAATTGCGAGAGAAAGCAGCGCAGCTGATAAGCTCCCGAAATCCACTTTCTTTTTTAGAGATAAAGCAGTTACTTAATTCTCACTTCGGAGATACGCGAGATCTATCTTCGCTTATCCAGGACTTACAAAGCATGAGGCAACTACCAAACGAATCTCCTCTGACCTTCCTTAACAGACTTCAAGTCCTAAATGCTAAAATGCACACCAACATACAAAAATCCACGCAGTCAGTTAAAAGGCAGCCCAAATAATCGAATCAATGTCTCTAAACAGTCTACCTACTGGCCTGGAACCCCGAATTGGCTATATAATACGTGCAGAAAATCCACCCAATCTTTTGGAAGCTTAAATTTGCATAAGACGCGAGCTCCAACTATCGTATTTTGAATCTTAAAAAATGTCATAGCTGTGGTCGCAATGGTGACTTAGCAAATGAATGCAGATGGCAACAACGTCCCAACGGTTATACTTCCCAGAATTTTGGCAATTTCCAAAGGCCTAATACCAATCAACAATTTCTTTCCAATCAAGCACCTCCTTTCGGTTGAATAGACCAAACAACGGTCAGCCAAGACCGCAGTACACACCCCATAACCAATCAAACCAAAACAATTTCCAACGTCAAACACCATTTAGCAATTTCCAACGTCCTTCAGTAATACAAAATAACCCCCAGCATCGTGCTCATGTCGTCAATTTCAACAATTACCAATATTTCAACGATAACTATTCCGAACCCCAATATGATGAGTATTGTAACGAATACGAAGGAATGTATAAAGATAACCCCGATTACGAGTATCAAAATGTTCAAAATATTGATCAGCCTGATAAAACGAATTACGATGAATATCAGGATTTTCTTCCCACTTCGAATCAAAACCATGCGCCCAATCGAACGATTTCAAATACCGATGCCATGACGGAAATCCAAAATCAAATACAGACCCTGAATTTGGACATGAACCCGTCATTGAATTTCCCAGAACAACATTTTCTTTAAATCCCCTTCTTGCTGTTAACCTGAAAAATCTATATTACATAAAAGACACATTCAACACTTTTAAACTACTTATAAATTCCGGAGCAGGTATTACGATATTTAAAGAAAATACAGTAAAACAATTTCCCCAACGTTTTCCTAAAAACGTTACGATTCAACGCATCAGAGTTCAAAAACTTCTTATCACCGAATCAACCCTAGTTACGTTTCAAGCCGGAAACCCACATAAAGTTTACATATATGATTTACTTGTGTGGTTAATGCAAATGTCATTCTGAAAATCATTAATTTTTCAGAGGTCGAAATGGAATCTTTTTCTTTTCATTCGCTACTCAATTACAATTTATCTGATAAACAACTATCTCTTAATCGCTTTCCCAACACTTAGTCCCAACTTCGTATAGAACATCTTAATGAAGAAGAGAAAGAAATAATTACCAATCTTTGCGTAGATTTTGAGGACATATACCTCGAAGGTGACAATCTTACCTTTACCAATCAAATTAAATACCAAATTGACACCATTGGTGCAAAGCCTGTTTTCACCATTTCATACAGGTATCCCCATATTCACAAAGAAGAGGTAACACTTAGGTTAGTAAAATGTTGGAACAAGGAATCATAACACCTTCTATTTGATCTTGGTTATCTCAAGGCAAACAAAAATGGAAAGTAGTCATAGATTATCGTAGGTTAAATGACTCTACGGTAGACGATAAGTAACCACTTCCCAATATTTCCGATCTTTTCGATCAGCTAGGCAAGTGCCAGTATTTTACAACCTTGGATCTAACTTCAGGATTTCACCAGATCGAGATAAACCCTAAAGATATTCTGAAAACTGCTTTTTCTGAAGAGAACTGACACTACGAATTTATAAGAGTGCCCCTTGGTCTTAAAAGCACCCCGTCCACTTTCTAGAGAATAATAGACAACATCCTTTTAGACATTTTCAACGAACGTTGTCTCGTCTATATGGACGACATTATTGTGTATTCACCTACCATCCATGACTACATCACACGCTTACGCGAAGTATTTAAACGCCTTCGATGAGAAAAAAGAGGTAGCATACCTTGGTGACTTAATCACTCAGGACGGAGTTAAACTTAACCCCGCTAAATTCGATTGTATAAAATATAAAATCCAAAAGACATAAAATCCTTTCTGGATTTAGCTGGTTACTATCGTAGGTTTATCTTAAACTTTGTGAAAGTATCAAAGCCCCTTACCCGATTATTGAAAAAAGATATCAAATTTGATTTCGATTCAGATTATCGACAAGCTTTCGACGAACTAAAACAATTATTGGCTTCTGCCCAATTCTCATCTATCCAAATTTTGATGAGCCCTTCCTATTAACAACGGATGCAAGCGCATTTGCGAAGGGCGCCGTACTTTCCCAAGGTCCCATTGGCCAAGACCTACCCCTTGGTTATGCCTCCAGAACATTATATAAAGTCGATACCAACTACTCGACAATAGAGAGAGAACTACTTACAGGTGTATAGGCCGTGAAATATTTCCATCCATATTTATTTGGGGTTGGTTTCTTTCTATTAAAGACCCAGGTAGTAGGTTAGCACGATGGCGGCTAAAACTAGGAGAATATCAGTACGAAATTGTTTATAAACCGGGAAAAATTAATAAAAACGCTGATGTTTTATCTCGAATAAAAGTAAATCATTTGCAAGAATGCGCAAAGCTTCAAACAAAAATATTTGTTTTTGCATGAAATGAGACAAATTCCGAAGACTCTATCGAAGAACCTAAAAACTATGACGACGATGTAATAGCCGAAGAATACAATAAATTCGTAAGGCTTTACGAAACCAGATCCCTGATCGATTATTCTAAAATCGAACCAACCAACGACCAGCTGTTGGATAAATCACACATAAATATTATAACATTCTTTCGACAAAATAAATTAGTAGAACTACATCATAAGATTCTTGATGATATTTTCGAGGAAAACATGAAATTTAATTCAAAACAAATAAATATTTTCTCCAGCAAATCAACAAAAAATCGTAAATATTTCATTATTCCTCTTCCATTTAACCCAGAAACTGTCACACAACTTCTCTTTTACATTCTTTATACCGGTCAAGACGAACTTGACGTCTCTTGTACTTATTTCGTTGAAAACAGAGTCGAACTTCCTATCCTTGAAATATTTTCGTATACTTTTGCAGACAAAACATCACAAAAACCCCTAATGAAGACGAAATACCTCAGATCTTAGATCATTACCATCGCGAAAAAACCAACTTACATCGCGGGATTAACGAGAGTTTAAGGCGCATAAAAAAAATACAATTGGCCAGGCATAATAAAAGCCGTAGAAAACTTTATTAAAAGTTGCGAAACTTGTCAAAAAGTAAAAATCTGTTATAAAAATCTAAGCAGTCCCCTAGTCGTAACAAAAACGCCCAAAACACCTTTTGAAAGAATAAACGTAGACATATTTGAATACCCAACTCGAAATTACGCCCTAACAGTACGTGGCAAACTAACAACATTTACACAGGCATACACATCTGTTGTTAATACACTTCTTGTATTTTTTCAACATTACGGAACCCTATTACGCATACATTGCGATTATGGCCGAGAATTCAAAAACATCTTAACGAATGACCTCTGTGAGCTTTACGATAACAAATTAACTTTCTCTAGGATAGGACACCCTCAATCAAACAGGCTCTGTTGAGATATTTCACGCGACACTTAGTGAAATGATACGAGCTAATCAAACCGAAAACCCTGACCAACACCCGTTTAATGTTCTTTCTTACGCAACTATATGTTATAATAATACCAAACATAAAACGCACGGTTTCACTCCTTATGAACTTATTTTTGGACACACCTCCTCTAGACCACCCGAAATCCTATCTAATGAAAAACGTCTTATTTCCAAATATATGCAAGATCTAAGCAATCGCATGCAATACCTTTATAAAACAGCTCGAGCCAGAACATGTTAACAAAAAAAAAGCCAAAGAGCACTTAGACCTAAATTTTTCTGCTCACCCCTACGAATATAATGTAGGAGATAAGGTATACATTAAAGAATCACAAATCAAAGACAAAAGTCAAAATAAATTTAACGGTCCATTCGAAAATTTTACAAAATTCAGCAATTCTGATAAACCCCGAAACTAAACAAAAATCTAAAATACATTTTGACAGACTGAAACCATACTATGAGAAATTTTTCCTCTTGTAGGTTCTTGGCACTTTCAACAGCCAGTCAGTCCCAATACACTCTTAACACCAATAAACAAAACCTTGGGAATTTTCTTTTATGAAGAAGCGACCGTAAAAATATCGAATGGTAAATGGACCCTCCTTGTTTACAAAGACTTCGAACCAAACAAAGAAACAATCAGTACTAATGACAAAAGATTAGAAAGATTACTAAACACTATAGACGAAGACGTACCGCGAATGAAAGCCTTTAAGCGGCAAGTTCAAACTCATGTTAGTCTCCTTAAACAAATATCAAACGACGTTAACCAAAACTGAAATAATGGCCGACACTAAAAAGTACATTTTTAGGGAAAAACGTGATATTCTTAATGATATTTTAACCATTTGGAAATCAATAACTGGTAATCTTGACGCCTCCGATGGTGAATTTTTCAATGAGTGCATCGAAAAGTTAACCCACGATGAATACCAGATAGAAAATCTTTTGAAAAATCAAATATCTGTAACTACCTGTGTTATCAAAACCTTTAACGAAACCATTCAAAAACTTCAAATCGACGAGGAAACCTTTAATTATGATATTAAAGAAATTCGCTAATCAATTATGGATATTTCAGATCATCTCAAATTTTATCAATCTTAAGTCGATATCCTAGACTTGTGCGAATCACTAACAGAAAGTTATTCATGTATCGAAAATACTTTGAACGATGGTATAAACGCTGTTACATTTGCACGTTTTAAAATTTTCCACAGTTCAATCAATCACTCCATATGATTTAGTAGACTCATTAAAGCATATATCATAGCCATTGCAGAAGAATAATCTTCCCTTACCGAGATGTTATTCAAACGTCGTTCAATATCTCGACATAATATAATTAAAGGCATATCAATTAGATACTCGTATACTTTTTCTACTAGAAATACCTTTAGTCAAACCTGAAAAATACGCTCTCTGTCACTTATATCATATACCGATTCTGGATAATCGAACAGGACTTCATCACATTTTGTCAATAACTAATAAACTAATTGCGCAAAATGATGATTCTTTACTTTATACAACCATCCGCAATATGGAGTCCTGCAAACCACTAGGCAACCGTATGTTTATCTGGTCCAACGCCCTGCCATACCCAATTGATACTGATGCAGTCTGCGAGGCTCAGCTTCTGAAGAGGCTTGGTCATCTACCCAGAACATGCCAAGTTTTAGTCATTCTTGCCAAAGACTATAAGATTCAAGAAATCAACCAGAATCTATGGTTGATAGCTGTTGCAGACCCTCTGACCGTCACAATAAAATGTGGATCCAGAGACTTAGAGACTTAGATCATCAACACAAATACTTTGATGAAACTTCAACCCTAATGTAGTGCCTTCGTCGAAAGTACAAGAGTTCGTGCCCAGAAATCAGTCGATGTTTACGAGAACGTAACCTACAATTACCACCCAGTCAAGTTTTGACTGCTTTAACCATACGCTAGAGAATATCCACTTACCAGTTTTGAAGCCTCTGAAGCTAAATAAAATAGATGTAGAGGACCTGAACATAGCCCAGCACAAGCTAAATCAGTATGCCGATCAGCTAGACCAATTGGTCAATCAACCGTTCGTGAAGAAACACATGAGTTGGTTCCTTACAATAACTCTCATTATCGCCCTGATTGCCTCATACATGTTTTGCAAATGTCGAAGACGAACACGTAACATCAAGATTGGAGTAGCCACTAACGACGATGACAATCCACCTTCTCTACCTAGAAGAGGATCTAACGTTATACAATGGAGAAGAATAATTTCCGGAAAGCACAAATATTAGACTAAAGAACATGAAGTAGTTACCAGAGATGAGTTGAAGCTATATAAACCCAATTCTTTAAAACGCAAATTCTTAGGCAGTTACGATTCTGTTCCATACGTATATAAAAGACAAAAACCCGACAATAGTAATTAATTAATAATAATTAATTTGTACAATACACGAGACAATGAAAAACTAAAAAAAAAATAAATCAAAGCAAAAAAACTAATTTTGTACTTCTATAGGCTTCGAAAAAACCTAAAGAAAAAAGCATTCAAATCAAAAGGACTTTACAGTCAAAATGTCGTTTAGCAAGGTGCTCGTGCCTGGCAGGAAAGCGTTAAAATTATGTCGTTCACGTGGGCGATTGACAGATTTGCACTTGTACAGGACACAAGAAAAATTCAATAAGCAAATATTAAAATAAAATATACAAATTATATATAGTATATAGGTATACAGGGGTGTCAAAAAGGAACGCGTGCCTGGCATGAGTTGTTGTCCACGGGAATTTGGGGATTTTCAGGAATTTAGGGATTTTTCAGGGACAGGGATATGCGGATTTCCCAGGGGATTCTCGAGGGATACGGGAACTTCCGGTAATATTTGGGATTTCCAGGGATAGGGTCACCGAGAGAAGAAGCGCCTGAAATAACGCCCTCCTACTTGTTGATTTTTTATTAATGCAATTTTTTGCACCCTGTAAACACAGATTAATTTTATGAGTATAACTAATTTATAAGTTAACCTTACCATTTAGAAGGTTCACCACATATGTCAGTACAGGTTCAAGGTCCCATATAAAAGTATATTTTGGTTTAGATGGCCTTACGTTATACATACCTTTAAGAGACAATTTAAAAATATTTTTTTTGTTATCAGAAAAGTCGATAACTAGCGATAATACTGACCTATGTGTAATTATATTCCTATATGGTACCTTTTTCAAGAAGTTGTTTTCTATTCCTTTTCTTAAATTGTAGTCCCAACGCGCTGCAATTCTTTCTGAACATGCAATCCCTTGTTTATTGTCTTTTGAAGGATCAATGCCAGAAAAATTCATTACATCTACTGTTGTAGAATCCAGGTTTATAGGGGACGTTATTGCAATGGGATCGGCTTCACAGATAACTGTATCGTTTCCTCATCCAAAATAATGAAAAACACTTGGTAGAACAATAACAAGAGAAAATCAATATAATCGAATCGTTAGATTCGTGGGCCGATCAAAGGAATCTCGTCTGTTATATTTGTTAGTTGTATTTTTATTTCTGGTAAAATGTCTGATTCATCAACAATTAAGTTAAAATTATAAAATCATCTTCCATATGCACTTTTGCAGAAGTGGTTAGCACTCTCTCTTGCACTATTTCCTTCTCTAAAATAATGAGAAAACACTTGGTAGGACAGTAGCAATTAACATAATTGAATCGTAAAAATTCGGAGGACTCATTCTCGAGTACGATCTGTCATGCGCCTAGAAAATTTAAATTATTAAGGAAAATAATAATAGACGAGAATCATTAAGATTCGTGTATTAATCAAAAGAATACTCTCTGTTATTTTTGTTAATAGTATTTGTATCTCCGGTACAATTTTTGATTCATTAACAACTAAGTTAAAATTATCTGCTATATGCACCTGTGGTGGTTAGCACTCCCTCTTGAACAGTTTCATCATCTAACAAAATGAGAAACACTTGGTAGAAAACAATAACATAAAATCCAGTAATTGAATCATAATGATTCGGGGGGGGGGCATTTCTCGAGAACAATTTGTTACGCTTTAAATTAACAAGAAAAATAATAACAGGCAACATTCATTATGATTCGTGAGCCACTCAATAGAATGTCCTCAGCTATGTTTGTTAGTTTATTATTCCTTTCTAAATATTTAGGTACTGACACTCTACTGATAGAGCTACTATTGGACTCTGTTAGTGCAAGTCATTTTTTTCTCTTAAAAAAATTTAGTATATAGCCAACCGTACTCGACAGCAGGACAGAAGCTACCCATTGGCTAATTAAAGTTGCAAGCTCCCTAATTTTACAATATTTTTTCCGGCGCTTTAAGTAAAAAAATGTATAGCTTTATTACGCTTTTTTTTATTTATTGTAAAAATGAGAGACGTCGGTAGATGCGAGATATATTTTATGCTATTTTGACACGATGCCTCTGAAGGAACTAAGAATAAATATCGTCTAAATAAACAATAGATACAAAATCTCTTAATCTTAAATGAGAGAATAGGACGAGGTTCCCCAATATTTTTCTTAAATCCATCTTATGTTATGTTCCCACAAAGTTTGAAAATAGTCGACTTCACGGGAATGCTAAAGAATTTTAAGTAACCTATTGATCTGGCTAATTTAAAATAATAGTGTTTACTTTTTGAACGTTTGAATTTAGAGCTTCAATTTTACCAAAAATAGTTATTAAAATATTAAGTAAGAGGAATAATTTATAGGATTGCCACTTTTCTAAAAAACCACTTGCTTTAGCACCAGACTAGTTTTTGTTTTGACTTTGTACTTCCATAAATTGCATTACTACCCTAAGGCACCACCTTGTTGGACAAAATGTCCTTAGAGATCGTGGAAAAGGATCTTCGGCTTTTGCTTTAATAGTTTTTAATAGTTCTAGCCTCTTGGGCAAATTTTATATGATTTAATATATCTTTAGTTACGAATAAAATGTTGCGTACTTTTTCAATACCACTAAATGCATCCTGGAAAACGGGATTTGAAGAATGTGCCATGCAATGGACGTACAGGGCCCGTAAATCATCATTTTAAATTCTTTTTTGTAGACCTGTAAGAATACTGCTCACGTTGGTTGCCAATGTCCTTGAAACAATAAAATATCAAATTCAAATCCAAGTAAAATGTCTTTAATAATTACAGAGGGTGTCTCAGAATTCGTAAATGGTGCTTCGTAGAGCCCAAGAAAATACTCTTGAATAATCACTCAGTTACTCGAAAACATATTGATAGTTGTTCTTTTCTAGACATGTCAGTTGTTTTATCTGCAATAATTGTTTATCAATTTAGAATGAATTTTAATGAAATTTTTCAAAAATTCTATTTCTAGTTATTTGTAGGATGTTCTATTAGAAAAAACAAATGTTGCTTTACCATGCGTTTTAAACATAACCTTTAAATGCAAATTTTTCTGTCCTAACGGTTCAGGCAAAATCTACAAAATTTGTATTTAAAACTTTTCTGGGTCTTAAAATTCTTAAAATAAGATCTGCAGAACTCGTCAAAATATATGGAACCACCCTCTATAGTTTACCTCATTTAAATTGGTGAAGGGTCTCTGAGGGAAAGGGGAAGTAAAAATACATAGAGTATGTTCCAAATATTCAATTTTACCATATAATGAGACTTAAATATAAAACAGTTATAATATAATAATCAAACAAAAATTAGAAAAGTAATTAGTTGAAATCCCATACCCTCTATCCTTTTAATATTCGGCAACAGTAATATAAGTTGCTGTCTATCAACAGTTACGATGTTCAAATTATACACCATTCTTTTTGCCAACATTCACTAATTCAATGTTATCTATTTAGCTGATCAGTTAAATGGAATGGAGATTTCGACGATGTGTTACGTAACGCTTGCGTTGTTAAGTATAATATTCTGTGTGTTGATGCCGAGGTTAATGTAGTGTTGCGACAAGAATTAAACAGCATTAGATAGATACTAACATAAATCCTTCGAAACCCTTTAGCTCATTTACTATAGCGTATATTTAAAATTATGCAGTTTTGAAGACCTATTAGCAAATTCTCTCCAGAATTAACGTGTTATGTCTGGTTTTGACGGATATCAAGCAATTTATTTATAAAGGGAGTTATTCAAAAGTATGCAATTTTCGTAAAATTCCTTTTTCTGCGGAAACTGGGGAAAAATATTTTTGAATATTTATTCATTCTGGGGTAATTTAAGGATAAAAACAAAATTGAGCTTTTTTTATTTTTAAGGTTTTTATGCGATGTTTTCAGTTTTTTTGCTTTATTGAAAAAAAAATTAACCGGAATTCAATTTTTTGTCACATCCATTAAGAACCATTGCATTTACCTGCTTTAGCGCAAAATATTTATACATGGTCTTACATGACCATAGAGTTAAGAAAAAAATTAAACTTTTTTCAAAAGGTACATTTGAAAATGTGCTGCGAAGACACTAAATTTTATCACTTTGGATAAAAATTGCCAAGTTTTCTTTTATTTTTATGTTGGATTAATATTTACGGAAAATATGAAGATTTGATAAAAATGGAGAGAGTCATACACAACTCTAGAAAATGGACTACCATGGAGACCTTTACTTAAAATAAAATGTAATAAAAGTCTTCCTATTAAGAGAAAATCAGTTTTAATTATGTCAACTGCTGCCATGGTAACTAAGTCGATATTCGCTATTTTAAGAAATAGATATCATAACAAAAAAAATAAATACAATATATAAATTTTAGTTTTAACTATTCGCATAAACGGTAAAGGCAAAAAAAATATATCATGCTACATGTTATTCCATTCATCTTAAATTGTCCTTAAAAGAGTCCCACCGTGAACGAATCAGGAATTTTAGTCTAGACCACACATGTTCAGTTATATTTAGGTCTGGAGATTTTGCAGGTTAGTTAATTCTATTAATGAGATTAACCTCCAAAAACTCCGAGACTATATGCGCTGTGTGTGGCCTAACATTATCGTCGATGAGAACCAGGCTTTTGCCCAAAATTATGTGCATACGGCAAGACAATATTATTTAAAATACTGTCCCTACCCAATTGGTCATTAATGGTTTTTGGGTAATAAATAATTCTGTCTTACCATTCCACATAACCCCACACCATACATTAATCCCTCTCTCACCAAACCATTTCCGTTCCGCTATATTTTCTTCATGATACCTTTCTCATGGTTGCTTCCAAACAAGAATCGTTTCATCCTGGTGAATTGAGTTGTCTCATCTACGAACATACTTTTACTTCAGTCTAAATCCTTATTTAGCCTTTAATTTTCATTTTTATGTCTACCGGCGTTACTTTGACAAAAAAAATAATCCCTGAGAAAAAAATTAATTGTTTGACGGCTGCGGGATTCAAAATGTGGCTAATTTGTACAATGTCGTATGAAATGAATTCGACAAAAGTCAATGAGATTTTTAGAAGAGACACTGGAATTCTTGTCTCGAACCGTCCATAAGACGAACTCTAAACAAAAACAATTTAAGGTAAATTTTATAATTTTTATAAATAACTTAAAATGGCAAAGTTATAATTTACCTTCAGCGTTCAAAATGTTTTTGTTTTCTTCTAGGCGATGTGCAGTATGCCCCCGGATTTCACCACGTTATCGCACCAATCGATTTTTGTGGGTCAGAGAAAGGCTAAATTGGCATTAAGAATGGAGAAAAAGCATATTCGTAAAGGAGACAAGATTCAACTTAATTGATTATTATAGAAGGATTCTTGTTAGGAGGCAACCAGGAGAACGGTATCACGAAGAAAATATGGCGGAACATGAATAATTTGGTGAAAAAGGGATTCATGTATGAGCAGGGGTTATGTGGAACGGTAAGACAGAATTATTTATTACCCCTAGAACTATTAATGGCTAATCGTATAGTGACAATATTATAAATAATATTGTCTTGCCGTATGCACATAATTTTGGGCAAGACTTTGTTCTCATAAACGATAATGCTAGGCCACACAAAGCTCGGATAATTTTGGAGATTTTAGAGGCCAACCACATTATTAGAATGGTCTGGCCTGCAAAATCTCTAGACTTAAATTATTGAAGATGTGTGGTCTAGACTAAAATTCCTAATTCGTTCACGAAGGAACCCTCCCCTTACATTGAATGATATTTCAGAAACAATTCAAGATTAATGAAATAACATACCGCATGCATTTATTAATAACATTGTTAGTAGTATGCTGCAAAGGTGTCGGAAAGTATTTAATGTACTAAATACTAAGATTTATTATTTACCCATTTAAACGAATAATTGAAACTAAAATGTATTCATTGGATTTAATTTTTTTCTCAGTCTCTATCTCTTAAAATAGCGAATATCTACTTAGTTCCCATGGCAGCGGTTGTCAAAATTAAGTCTTATTTTCTCTTTACCGGGAGACTTATTAAATTTTAGGTAGTAAAGCACTCCATGGTAGTCCAGATCCTAGAATTATTGTGTAAGTACTATTGACTCTTCATTTTTATCAAAACTTCACATCTTTCACAAATATCAGTCAAACATAAAAATCAAAAAAAGGTTTCGGCATTTAAATGTACCTTTTGAATAAAAGCTTAAATGCAAATAAGTTTCATTACGGCCATGTAGGGCCCTATATAAATATTTAATGAAAGTGACAGAAATTCGATTAATTTAACAAAGAGGTGTGAAATTCCAGTTAATTTATTTCAATAAAGCAAAAAAAATGAAAATATGGCAGAAAACCCTAAAAAATTATCAAAATTTATCTCTACATCAGTGTAAATAAAAAAAATCTAAAATATATTCCCGAGTTTCCGCTGAAAAAGAAATTTTACGAAAATTGCATTGAACTTTTGTATAACTATAACCCTGTATAAATAAATGGCTTGATAACTGTCAAAACCAGGCTCAACACGTTAATTCTGGAGGGTATTTGCTAATAGGTCTTGAAAACCGCACTCAAATATGTTATTTCATTTTGAAAATATCCAAGAGTTTATTTTCTGGTAATAAAACATTTTTGCGATATTTATGGCTAGCAGTGTATATTCTCCATTTTACAAGAATATCCTGAATCTGTTCTTAAACATCTCGTCCTGAATCAGCTATTTTATCTTTCTCTCCTTACACCATTGCTACAATCCACAATTCTCTATATATTTGGTTTAAATGTGAATACTGTATAGTGTCCATTCTATTGATATATGATATAGCGGTTGTATTATCGATTCTTAATAAATCCTACTATTTTCAAAATTCTTTGCCAAACATTGTAAGCCATTAAAAGCATCTATGAATTTCGAATAATATGACTGATATGAATGAGATTGTAAATTTTTTAACCACCAGAGTTCATTTTCTATCAATAAAACAGTTCACACAAACCCCATATACCCCTATTTACATAAGCGTATATCTTTTGTATTGTCACTGATTAAAATTTTAGGCATTTTTGTAATACTTTTATACTCAAAACACACGACAAATTAAAAAATTCGGGCACTCTTCCGAAGTCTAACCGAAAAAATAACTGGCTGTAGGTTTGGATGATTCAGAAATCAAACTCTGAAACATTTCTGAGTCATCGCATAGAACCATATAACTACATGCTAGAAGTAAAAATGTTCGGAGTATGAGCGAAGGATAATCCAACCGTTACAATATTACATATTTTAGAAAATACCAATATGGGCCCTAGACCTAAGACGATGAAAACAAATACAAAATTTCAAATTATTATTCAACAGAATCCTAAATATTTGTTTCCTATATTGTAAATATTAGAAATTTTATTTTGATTCCATCTTCCCCTTGAAAATTCTTACCTAGACAAAATAAAAACCCAACCCATATTCGATTAGCCGGGGGTGGTACGGTCTATGGCTGATTTTGATAACAGATAATTAAAAATAAGCAATACATATCAGTAACCTATCGAAGTGCCAAGATTTTCTGGTTTAATAATGAGCATAAGGTTTTTAATGTTATTAAATTATTTGATCAAAAAAATCTTCCAAACTAAAAGCGTCTTATTAACATTATTATATTTCTTAGATACATGAGAACATTACAGTGTCACCCTTATTGCCTTCAGAAACAAAGAATATTATAACAAACAGAAAAAGACTCCAAGTCTTGGTCTCAGTAAATTATAATTATTAACATGACACGTGTTTCGCCCTTTCGAGCATCGTCAGACCTAAACACAACACACAAATCCTAAAACAATAACTTACAAATAGAATAAAACATAGTTAAGTACAACAAAACAAACAACTGCTTATACGTATTTGTATAAGTAGTTGTCTGTTTTGTTGTACTTTAGCTATTCGTTAAACTTTTGTTTAACACCCGGATTACTATCGGTTCAATACGAGTACTGGAATATTCCAATAAACACAAGAAGACGCAAATCGAGATAATATTTAGAATGCTTTGTTGGTTTTGGTAAAAGAGCTTTTTCGATTTTTGGTTTTCGTTCTACTGGACTGTATACACATTACGCATTCGCTGATTCTTGATACTAATTTTTACATGTATTATGCTTTCTGATATACTGAGACTCTTGAATGTAATTTTTTTAAGTATGTTTTAGCTCTGAATTATTTTGCTATGAATATACCAAGGTATACTCATTGTATTTCCAAGTGGCTACTCTTACCACACTTTTCAACACACGTATTTGAAAATTTTCTAAACACGTGTTTGATATAAGGCACTTTTCACCCAAGTAAAAAGTGCCTTTTTTGTCAGTTCTATAATATGTGATCGCAGAAAACTTTTTTTCAAACTAAATAAATTTGTGACGTCCATTTATGGCCCCACGTTAATTTTGATTTTCTTTCATTTATTTTCGGCTAGACTCGGGTGCCACCCCCTTTTCATAGAGAGAAAGAGGGAAACTCTTTACCGCAAGGTAGCTTTTATACAGTGGAGAAGTGAAACAGGTATTTGTTTATAAATAATAAATTTATTTCCACTAAATATCTATAACTAAGCTTTTCTTTATTCTTCTGAAATTAATAAATATCAAAATCTGTTTATAATACTGCTAATCCTATTACTAACGAAAATAACCCTATCTTAAACTAAATTCTATTTGTTTAATATTTACAAGGAATAGCTTTTCTATACATTAATTCTCGTTTATACAAAATTAGTTAAACAAAGAATGGTAACTCCGAATTCTTAAGGAGCGTGTAACGTATGCCTCTATTAAAGCAAAATCAACTATTTACAGAGTTATGGTCGGCGGCTGTGTTAATTGAAAAACGAATGCATGCAAAATTCTACGTCCGGTTAATCAATCAAAAGAAACGGAAAATACATGTAGCTAGGACGGATAAATTCAACATTTAAGAAACCATACCCTGGTGCCCGTTGATAAAATGATAGATGCATTTACTGGATCTAAAAATTTCATCAAGGACGGACATACAGGCGGATCGCTAAAATGTCAATTTGTGCGGAAAACAAATAAACAGAGTCGCATTACTTTTAACATTAAAGAGAACAGACCTTAGTCCCCGTCGGTAAAATCATAGATGCAGACATTTTCTGCATCTAATAATTTCACCCAGGACGGACTTCTAGGCTGCTCGAAAAAATGTCAATTTGTGCGGTATCTCACCTTGAGAGAATTCGGCGGTCAGAACAACTGGTATTTTCTCAGTCGTCCTCGGTTGTGGGCCCCGGGATCTTTCGCCGAAGACCAAGTGACATGACTTGCTGTCGTCCGCTATTTTTAAACGAATTTGAGAAGGGTGGGGGACTCCCGTTGAGCTAACGCGTGGCAGGAAGATTCTCGATGCGTTCATCCGAATAACGCAACCAGCGTTTGACAATACAAACTGCCTTAGGAAAATGGAAAAATATTTTCCCAGCCTTTCGCGACAGTTTTAATATTACATATATTTTGGGTAATTTATGCGATTTATATCTATCCATGAACGGATTCTCTAGCATGAAAAGTAAGAAAGTTACGGCTATCTTAATAAATAAAACATTCCTTCCTACTTACAATAGAATTAATACGAAGTAAGGCATTTCTGCATAAGATAGAAATAAAATTTTATGACTTCGTTACACATAAAAACACGAAAAAATATGATGTTATATAAAATACGCTTAGAATATTGAGAAATGTCAAGATAATATATTAAAACTCTTGATTGTACTTCCCTCATAAAAGGGAAGTATTGTAATCGTGAAAAAATCACACTCCGAGATTTTCTCAGATCTTTAGGAGTCAGGATCCCTAGATGACGAAAAACATTCCGTCGGTCTGTCTGTCTGCCGGGATATCGGTATGTCTGTCCTCGCCATAGCTAGAATACCACTTACCCGATCAAAAATTAAGGGTCATATAGGGATGACCTGGAACATTTTAGTTAAATTCCAATATGGCAAAAAAAATATTACTAAGAAAGTGCTTATCCAGTTTATCTCAAATTTTGTGTAAAAATCAAGTATTATGTAGGAATCAACTGGTAAAATTTTCGTATGAATCCAAAATGGTGGAACCAAATGGCGGCTTAATAAAATATTTAAAAATTCAGCCTGAAAAAACTACTTAATGAACTGATTTCCAATTTTGTGCCATAACTAATTCTAGTATAGAGATGAACTAATAAAAATGTGGTACAAGTTCAAGACGGCGGAACAAAATGGCGGCCAAATAAAATTTTTGTAATCTGAGAAAAATCACCCTCTCACGTTTTACATATCTTCGCGTTTTGGTGTCTCTAGATGCCAAAAAATATGTTCAAGTCCTTCAGTCCGTCTGTCGGTTTGTCTGTCAGTTCGCGGTATAGCTTAAAAACTACTTATCAGGTTGACTTTAAATTTTAGTGAAAATTTAGGCTCATATGGGGATAACTTGGTAATATTTTGGTTAAAATCTAATATTTGCCGGAACAAGATGACGGCATAGTAAAAACGTTAAAAAGATTATTACTAAAAAAAGTAATTATTCAATTTATCTCAAATTTTGCACAAAAATCAAGTATTTATGTAGGAATTAACTGGTAAAATTTTGATACGAATCCAAGACAGCGGTTTAATAAAATATTTAAATATTCAGCCAGAAAAACTACTTAACGAACTGATTTCAAATTGTCTGCCATAACTAAGTGTAGTATAGACATGAACTAATAAAACTGTGGTATTAATTCAAAATGGCGGAACAAAATGGCGGCCAAACAGAATTTTTGAAATCTGAAAATATCATCCTCTCGGGTTTTACATATCTTCGCGTTTTAGCGTTCCTAGATGCCAAAAAGTATGGTTTATAAATTCCGTAGGTCCATCTGTCAGTTTGTCTATCTGAGTAGATATCAAATACGGGAACTAGTTCACCCCCCACCACTACTCCTGACCTTGAGAGCCCAGGTGTGCTGTGTAGTTTGGCCTTGAGGCGATGTGACGTCATATGACCTTGAGCGCGCATCACGCGGCTTCGAGGCCATGTGATGTCACATGACAGTTAAATTCCAATATGGCAAAAAAAATATTACTAAGAAAGTGCTTATCCAGTTTATCTCAAATTTTGTGCAAAAATCAAGTATTATGTAGGAATCAACTGGTAAAATTTTCGTATGAATCCAAAATGGTGGAACCAAATGGCGGCTAAAATATTTAAAAATTCAGCCTGAAAAAACTACTTAATGAACTGATTTCCAATTTTGTGCCATAACTAATTCTAGTATAGAGATGAACTAATAAAAATGTGGTACAAGTTCAAGACGGCGGAACAAAATGGCGGCCAAATAAAATTTTTGTAATCTGAGAAAAATCACCCTCTCACGTTTTACATATCTTCGCGTTTTGGTGTCTCTAGATGCCAAAAAATATGTTCAAGTCCTTCAGTCCGTCTGTCGGTTTGTCTGTCAGTTCGCGGTATAGCTTAAAAACTACTTATCAGGTTGACTTTAAATTTTAGTGAAAATTTAGGCTCATATGGGGATAACTTGGTAATATTTTGGTTAAAATCTAATATTTGCCGGAACAAGATGGCGGCATAGTAAAAACGTTAAAAAGATTATTACTAAAAAAAGTAATTATTCAATTTATCTCAAATTTTGCACAAAAATCAAGTATTTATGTAGGAATTAACTGGTAAAATTTTGATACGAATCCAAGACAGCGGTTTAATAAAATATTTAAATATTCAGCCAGAAAAACTACTTAATGAACTGATTTCAAATTGTCTGCCATAACTAAGTGTAGTATAGACATGAACTAATAAAACTGTGGTATTAATTCAAGATGGCGGAACAAAATGGCGGCCAAACAGAATTTTTGAAATCTGAAAATATCATCCTCTCGGGTTTTACATATCTTCGCGTTTTAGCGTTCCTAGATGCCAAAAAGTATGGTTTATAAATTCCGTAGGTCCATCTGTCAGTTTGTCTATCTGAGTAGATATCAAATACGGGAACTAGTTCACCCCCCACCACTACTCCTGACCTTGAGAGCCCAGGTGTGCTGTGTAGTTTGGCCTTGAGGCGATGTGACGTCATATGACCTTGAGCGCGCATCACGCGGCTTCGAGGCCATGTGATGTCACATGACCTTGAGCGTGCACCAAACTTTTCGTTCTTTGATTTGGGAGCCCAGGTGTGCTGTATCGTTTGGCCTTGAGGATTTTTAACATCATATAACCTTGAGCGTGTATAAAACTTTTCGTCGTTGCATATTGTTTGGCCTTGGGGGTGTGCGACGACAGAGGGTCTCGAGTGTTAAAAGCTATTAAAGCCAGGTATTCTACCCATAAAATTGAAGAGAGGCACTCTGTGCGGTCACAAGGGATTTCATCATTAAGTTAATGTTTGGTATATTCTTTCTCGGGCACTAATACTGGCAGATCATTATTTAAATTTGGGTGTTTAGAATAAACAAAATTTGGAAATATTTACTTAAGACATTTTAATAATTATTGTATCAAATAGGGATGTAAAAATTAAATGTACCAAGCAATAGCGGATCAATATTTAAATTTGGGTGTTTAGAATAAACAAAGTTTAGAAATATTTGCTTAATTTGGTATTATTTTCTTCTTTTAAATTTGGGTGTTTTAGAATAATTAAAAGTTAACGTTTGACGTATTCTTTCTCGGGCACTAATACTGGCAGATCATTATTTAAATTTGTGTGTTTAGAATAAACAAAATTTAGAAATATTTACTTAAGACATTTTAATAATTATTGTATCAAATAGGGATGTAAAAAATTAAATGTACCAAGCAATAGCGGATCAATATTTAAATTTGGGTGTTTAGAATAAACAAAGTTTAGAAATATTTGCTTAATTTGGTATTATTTTCTTCTTTTAAATTTGGTTGTTTTAGTATAATTAAAAGTTAACGTTTGACATATTCTTTCTCGGGCACTAATACTGGCAGATCATTATTTAAATTTGGGTGTTTAGAATAAACAAAATTTAGACATTTTAATAATTATTGTATCAAATAGGGATGTAAAAAATTAAATGTACCAAGCAATAGCAGAGCAATATTTAAATTTGTGTGTTTAGAATAAACAAAATTTAGAAATATTTATTTAGAATAAACAAAATTTAGAAATGTTTACTTAAAACATTTTAATAATTATTTTATCAAATAGGGATGTAAAAATTAATTGTAGCAAGCAATAGCGGATCAATATTTAAATTTGGGTGTTTAGAATAAAACAAAGTTTAGAAATATTTGTTTAATTTGGTATTATTTTCTTCTTTTAAATAAAACTCAATATGTCTTCATAAAACAACGCATTATTAATACAAAATACATAATAAGCATAATAATAATAATAATAATAATAATAATAATAATAACTATTCTAAACAATAATAATAATAATAATAATAATAACTATTCTAAATACCTATTCTAACATGCTCGTATCGTTTAATATTAATATATAACCATCATCTTGCGGTATATAGATGGGTGATGGATTGCCCCCATCATCATTACACCCATTGCCCCCATTAGTCAGATCCCCATTGCCCCCATTAGTCAGATGGCTGTCCAAACCAACTTGTGCATTATCCACATAAACATTGCCCCCATCAACTGGAGGATTGTCCTCCTCTGAATCTGTGTCGGACTCATCGCCCATATGTTCTAGTTCTAATGTCATCATATCATTGATGGTGTGCTAGAACAATATAATAGAAATTACAATCAAATTTAATTATGTCATAATCATCTAATTATCTTATTAATAGATGCGTAGCGTGACACAAAGGGGTAGATTATACTAAAAGTTGTACCATTGCTGTAAAAATACGTTTTATTTGGTGGAACATAAATATTTTTCTTAAATCAAACCAGTTTCACACTATGATAAAAAAGAAAGGTTTTGTAGTAAATTAAAATTTCACAGAAATGTATCACAAAACAATTCGCTACACATTTCCTTTCTACATTTCAATTGTGTGGGGAATGTGGTATCATCCATACATTCTTACACTACTACTACTAAAACAATTGATTTAAAAAATTAGGTCTTGGAGATAATAAGTAAACAAAGTGACATATCAGCTATAATAGAAATTCGTTTATTATACAGGGTCTTTCCTAATAAGGTAGAAATTAAGGTTATGTATTTTTTAGCAAATGTATGTCCTCAGCAAACAGCGTCTTGTGCAGCTGTTGGTTCAGATTATTTTATGAAATTTTAACCACAAGTTAAGAAGACTACCTCCTAACGATATACGGTGCCGAGAAGATTCAAATTTATACATGGTGTCTCAGATCATTGGACATTTTATAAAATTTTCAATTCGCAATATCCAAGTTTTTTAAATGGATCACCCTGTATTTGATATTTTTTTCTGAAAGAGGCTTAAAAATCTTTGTTATTATCAAACTTTTGGACTGGAGTAAGTTTGGTTAAATCACAATATTTTCACCCAAAGAATCTGCAGTTATGCTGTGTACCTTTAATTAGCGAAAACCCTGTATAATAATTAACCTGTCCTATATATTTTTTTTCTGAAGGAGGCTTAAAGTACCTATCCACTGATATATACATGCCCTATATCTAAATCTAATAGTTAACGAAATACATAGAAATATATGAAAATTTACAACTAATTAATGCTGACTATAATGTAAAGCTTTAAATCTATAAAGATAATTAAAAGAACGCTTCAAGGATTTTTAATTTTCCAATATCCAAGTTAATTGGGTCATATATGTATATATACAGGGTGTTCAGCTAAGGGTGGTTTTCGGCCATATCTCCGAAAGTATTTGCCCTAAGTTATTGGGGAAAAAATCGAATAAGTAAATCGCCAAAAATAAAAAAGCTGGAAAATTATTTTCGACGCGCAACAACAACCGTAAAAACAAAAAACACGGTTTTTTTAAATAGTTCCAATTAATCCTTATCGAAATTATTTTTTGTGATCTAATAATTCCGCATTATACAGGGTTTTTCCTAATAAGGTAGAAATTAAAGTTATGTATTTTTTAGCAAATGTATGTCCTCAGCAAACAGCGTCTTGTGCAGCTGTTGGTTCAGATCATTTTATGAAATTTTAACCACATGTTAAGAAGACTACCTCCTAACGATATATGGTGCCGAGAAGATTCAAATTTATACAAGGTGTCTCAGATCATTGGACATTTTATAAAATTTTCAATTCGCAATATCCAAGTTTTTTAAATGGATCACCCGGTATTTGATATTTTTTTCTGAAAGAGGCTTAAAGTACCTATTATCGGGAAAAAATCGAATAAGTAAATCGCCAAAAATAAAAAAGCTGGAAAATTATTTTCGACGCGCAACAACAACCTTTAAATAAAAAACACGGTTTTTTTAAATAGCTCCAATTAATCCATATCGAAAGTATTTTTTGTGATCTAATAATTCCGCAGAATAATAGTCCCAAGTCTGTATAAAGTGAGGTAAAGCAAAATATACTATAATAAGAATTTTCTTATTATGATTAAAAGCTAATATTATTTTTTATCAGTGGGAAAACAGGTTATTTTGAAGTAACTAAAAAATGAAGAGAGATATCAAAACGCGGTTTTCTCCAGAATTTAGGTAATTTTTCCCTCTTTAAACTAACTCTGTTGAAAGCATACTGTTCCGTTTGGTTTTTTCGAGAAAATCTCTAAAAATTGAATTTTGTTTAAACAACGCCCTCTAGTAGGTGTACCAACAACTATCGAGCATCAAAAATGACAACAATTATAAGAGCATTAAATGCTCTTTCAAACAAATACCCACTTGAATACCATTAAATAAAAGATGTAGGAGGCAGAGCACTTTGAAAATTGATTTATTTATTATCTTCCCCCACCCTTATTATCGGAAATATGACAAATCGCCTTAAACAAAACTGACGCAGATTTGGTTGGAGTTTTTGTTGCTCTTATTAAAATGTTACCTCATATTGGGTATTTTCGAATAAAAAGTTGTTTTTTTATTTTCTATTGCAGGTACGCCGTCTTGTGGTAGTTTTACAAACTTGGAAATATTTTCCAACAATTTCTCTTGGCCACTTTAGTAACGAAAAAAAATTTTTTTGGGAGGCTGTAGCATCCATAGTCTGAGAAAAGCTACCCAGCCACCCTTAGTGGGACACCCTGTATATACATATATGACCAAACTAAAAAAACTTGGATATTGCAAAATTAAAATCCTTGAAGCGTTCTTTTAATTATCTTCATAGATTTAAGGCTTTACATTATAGGCAGCATTAATTAGTTGAAACTTTCCATATAATTCTAGATATTTCGTTAACTATTAGATTTAGGTATAGAACATGTATATATCATTGATAGGTATTTTAAAACTCTTTCAGAAAAAATATCAAATACAGGGTGATCCATTTAAAAAACTTGGATATTGCGAATTGAAAATTTTGAAAATATGATCTGAGACACCCGGTATAATTTTAAAACTCCTAACCATCATAGATCGTTAGAACTAAATCCAACTTTAATAATCCAAGACCGTTTAAAACTTACATAAATTTACACATACTGCACACATATTTTTGGAACGAAAATTTCCGAATGTTTAAAAGACGGTTATACAATACTACATGATCACATTGGTTGGCTTTAAGATAAAACCAACGGTTATTTGAAAAATAGGATCGGTCTGCTATATACTTGCGTGGGCAGAGTTGCCGACTTTAGCGCGAAAACTATCGATTTTTCACACTTTTTCCTAATAACCAAAAGTGATAGTATTTGGATAGGGACAACTTTTTTTATTTGAAACTTTTTTTTTCGCATCGTATTTTAATGCAATTAAAATTTTAATTTCAACACTTTTCTATTTTACATGCGAAATATGATAACACTATCTCTGCTGGCTACCGAGAAACCATGTGATTACAAGCATTCTGGAACACTGTGTACATAAAATATGTTTAAAGAAAAAAATCCGCAAATATCTAATATCACAATATTTTTACAAAAAAAATGGCAGTTATGATAGGATCATGTGGATAATTAAAAATTCAATCTCTAAAAATTATTGTTAACAGCCTTAAACATGCATTAAAAATATCATCTGTTTGAGCCTACATAAAATACGGTTAAATAAATCATGTAGATATTTAAAAATTCAATCCCTAATTATTAATAATAGTCCTAATCTCTAATTATTATTAATAGTCCTAAGCACGCATAAAATAACATCCGTTGAACTCACCTCTATATATGGGATATCCTGTGGGGATAGCTCTTTTACGATGATCTGACACATTTTTGACTAATATATATCTAAATCTATTTATCAATTTTTCGTGTGCTGGGTTTGAAGTTAAAACTAAAAATACCCGCATATATATATATATATATATATATATATATATATATATATATATATATATATATATATATATATATAGACATGATTTTAAGCCTTTAAAATCTAACGGCACTACTTTTAATGGTTTTGGTCATTTTAAAGAAGTTTTTTTGCCTATTGAGATTTATGTGACAGCTATTTATTTATGGTAGGTCTATAAAACGGTCAGCCCTTTGGCGTTGCACAAACGAATACAAATATGAGTGCTTCTTGGAAGTCAAATACCAAATGTATTTTTAGTTGAAAAAATAAAAGCAGGATACAACAATTATTATACACTAATAATATGCATCCTTCGTTAAATGTTAATGTGTGATAGATGTCCCAATATGAATTTTAATATTTCTAGATGTTGTAACAATATATAATACATAATATTTTTCTTTATCTTGAATAACCAAAATACCAAATTTAATTAGTCGAAAGAAATACATCCAGTAAAATATAATCTCATTAAAATTTTTTCGAGTTTGTAAATTAAAACAAAAAAAACATGTTTGAACTAAATATCGTATTTCCGTGTGTTAAAATCTCTAATGTCTATGTTTAAAATAATGAAATTTTTATTGTGGGGAAATGCAATCTAATATTTTGTTTTATTACCTAACTAAAATTATTTATATTATGTATAGTAAATAAGTTTTTTTTTCGGTTTTGTGATACTTAACTATTATATGCAAAAATCGGGCTATCTTGGTTCTACATAATGTAAAAAATTATGAATTGTATCACGAGCTTATAAATATGAATGTTTTTTTTTTCCTCTGCATACCATACACGTAAAAAAAGGAAATACGAAGGTTTGAATAATTTCACTGAAACGAAAAGAGTTTTCTTTGAATAAGGTTTTTTTCACACGACAATTTTTACGATTTTTTTTAATAAAATACATTATATATGTAAATATACCGTCAGAGATCAATTAGAAACTTGAATCGCTTTTAGGAAAATCTACAAACATTTTTCCCCAATATTTGGGAAATAACCTAAACAATTATTGAAAGTTTTATAATGTGTTTATTTATCACCATAAATAACCGATTTTCATACGACAATTTTTACGATTTTTAATAAAATACATTAGATATGTAAATATACCGTCAGAGATCAATTAGAAACTTGAATCGCTTTTAGGAAAATTATTATTTTTAGAAACAGAAGGGATATTTTTTAAATATTTTACAGCTTTTTATCTAGGAAACTGTTCAGCACTATGGTTTTCGGGGATGATTAACAAGAATATGCCACTATTATTGTATTTTTTTTTGATGAGTTCTTTTTTCATACGACAATTTTTACGATTTTTAATAAAATACATTGGATATGTAAATATACCGTCAGAGATCAATTAGAAAATTGAATCGCTTTTAGGCTAGGAAACTGTTCAACGGAGCATCCTAAAATTTGACGCACTATGGTTTTCGGGGATGATTAACAAGAATATGTCACTATTATTGTATTTTTTTTTGAAGAGTTCTTTTTTCATACGACAATTTTTACGATTTTTAATAAAATACATTGGATATGTAAATATACCGTCAGAGATCAATTAGAAACTTGAATCGCTTTTAGGAAAATTGCCTTACCTGCATATGAACGAGAGACGTCGCTTATACTTTTCCAGCCAAACCTCTCAGTCGCTAGCCTCTCTCGTAGACCGCGCGGCCTCTTCCCTACACCGCTCCAGCTGAGCCTCCAAGTCGCTAGCCTCTCTCGCCCAGACCGCGCGGCCTCTTCCCTACACCGCACAGCCTCTCCTCCCTACATGATCTATTTTGTCCTACAATTAAAT
>JAUTXW010004473.1:777500-787445 GCA_030620095.1 Kuschelorhynchus macadamiae | reverse complement strand
TGTGATTCTTCTTCCTTCGTAAAAGAAAGGTATTGTAATCGTGAAAAAAATAGCCTCCAAAATGTTTGCACTCTTCACCTAGAGGCCGTAAAACATATTTTCTTCATTCCGTCGGTCTGTCTGTCTGTTCGAAGCATAGCTAAAAATTACTCACCCGATTGACTTGTTGACAAATGTTGGTCAAAAATTAAGGGTCAATGGCGATAACTTGGTAACATTTTGGTATGGCATGGCGGAAGAAAATGGCAGCCTAGCGTTAAAAAAAATTGTTACTAAAAAAATAACTGCCTAAACAAAATGGCGGCCTAATAAAATATTAAAAAGATCAGCCTGGAAAAACTACTTATTGGATTGATTTCCAATTTTGTGCGAGAATTAAGTGTGATATAGAATGAATAGTTAAAATTGCGGTACGAATTCAAGATAATTTAAGAAGTTTTACACATCTTCATGTTTTAGCGTCCCTAGATGCCAAAAATTATGTTTGCTTTTATTCCGTCGGACTATTGGTCGGTATATCTGTCAGTTCGCAGCATAGCTAAAAGCTACTTACCCGGTTGACTTCAGGTAGTCAAACATTAAGGATAATATCAGGAGATGACCTGATAACATTCTGGTAAAATTCCAATATAGCCAGACAAATGACGGCTCTAGTGAAATGTTAAAAAAAATTTAAAATAAATTATATAATTAACCTCAAATTGTTCAGCAAATCAGATCTGTAAACTGTAACATTTTGGTCCAAATCCAAGTTAGGAAAACAAAATGGCGGCCTAATAAAACAATAGACATAAACTGGTAAAATTGGTGGTGGAAATCCAAACAAATAGCGGCCAAATAAAATATTTAATAAACATATTCATATTTAACTGGCTTCAAATTTTGCACAAAAATTAAATGTAATATAGGGATAAACTGATCGAATTCAAGAAGATGGGACAAAATTGCGATCTTAAAAAAATCATTGTAAAAAGTTCTTCAATTTATTTGAGATTTTGCTCAAAAATCAAGAGTGGCACAGATAGAAACTGTTTGGTACCTATCCAATATAGTGGAACAATCGAAATGTTTGAAAAGACAGTATATATGTGTTAATAAATAACTATGTGTGGAACTAAATTGGGTCACATCTCATTATTCCTAATAAAAGGAAAGATTTATAAGGAGCAAAGTTACGTGTAGAAGGAAATTTACCGATTTTTATAATCATGCCGTGGCACGTAAATATTCTAACTGAAAGCTACGCCTGAAAGTAGACGAAAAAGTTTAAAACGAAAAATGAATATACTAAAGCAAGTACATAATTAGCATTATATTATGGTAGAATATCAGATAATGTACATCAGGGTTAACGGTTTTCGATGGTTTTGCCAGGCGTAATTCCTTTATTAGTGATGAGAGAGAATTGCGGTTTTACTTTTTTGTAAAATGAAAGACGCCATAAACAAACTTTTTATAGCCCTCTTCGATTCTCAGATACAGGGTGAAATTGAAATAATTGCAATTTGAGACCTCCCTCATTTTTCGATTATGCTTTACCTTATCGACAAAATAAAAGCTATGTTATATAGTTCCTTACGGGTTTTTCAAAATATAGTTCTATAGTATAGAGCTGAAAT
This sequence comes from Kuschelorhynchus macadamiae, assembly GCA_030620095.1. Classification (NCBI taxonomy): domain Eukaryota; kingdom Metazoa; phylum Arthropoda; class Insecta; order Coleoptera; family Curculionidae; genus Kuschelorhynchus; species Kuschelorhynchus macadamiae. Next base: position 785,826 of record JAUTXW010004473.1, on the reverse strand, counting down.
ATGGCTATATATTTTTACAACATCCCTTTACCTAAAAAATATTTAACGACGATTCTTTCGTCAATGGTTTTTAAAAATAATTATCCAAATATAAATTTCAGAATTTTTTAAAATTCCACTCTTAAGCGAATAAAAAGAAATTATTTTTATTGCCCCATATAACAGTTAATATATTGTTATTTTAATACACTATGTACGCTATACAGATTAAGTATGAAAGTCGCAAAATTTTTTTCTAAAAAATATAAGTTGGGTTTAATTCAAGTCCCTAAAAATATATTTTAGAACAAAATTTTATGATATCTGTTCGAATGTGTGCGTCTGTGTATCTGTAAACAAAATTTGCGCCAATCAACGATAATTTGAGAACGGTCAAACCGGTTCGCTTAAAATTTGAACCAAAAGTAGTCTAGGTTAGTGTCTCGCGGGGAGTAAATTTTGGGTGTCATGGACGTAGATTCTCGATATTTTTCAGGGGATAAAAATAAAAAACCATATAACGTGAGAACGCAACAGCCAAATTGAAAAATATGAATAGTTGGGTTTAATGTTCTGACATTGAAAAATTGTGTGTGTGTCAAAAAATGACGAAACACGTCAATTTTTTTATATGCAAAATAATGTTCTGTCCATTGCAGGATAGTCCTGTAAATAAGATACATTATGCAAAAATCGGTGTAACATGTCAAACTTCTTTTTTTTCCTTAGTAGATGTCTAGGCTTTGAAAGAAACTTCGTTAATAATTTTATTTTTTGACAATGTATATTGCTGAATTTCTATAAAAACTTTTTGAAATCGGAGTCAAACTAATAAAGACAGCAAATAGACATTAGACTCATGGTAGTAGATTCAAGACACGCATACATATATGTCTTGTTGTGCAGTAATGAAGAATTAGTTTGACGTCGACTTCAAAAAGTCAAATTTTTAAGATGGAATAAAATATTTTTTCCTTTTTATTTTTTTAGGTCAGTTTAATTTTTTTTATTTTTTACATAACATAATAAATTAATCCTTTGTTTAGCATTTTGCTAGTTTAGAAAAAAAAATGTCTCTTATGAATCCAAAGCTCTCCCGCGTAGTAGTTAATAACTGTAAAAAATAAAACTACTTAAAAAACACTAAGAAGTCAAAAAATTATATTTTATTCCATCACAGAAATTTGACTTCAACTAAGACCTGTAGTCTTTAATGTCACCATCAAAATTTACAGTTTCTATTAGTTTGACGTTTAGACTTCATAAGGGTAAATTTCCAAGATTGAGTATTATTATTTACTTTTCAGTGTCTTTTTAATCGGTTTTAGTTTTTCTTATTTTTTTATAATTTTATATTTTTTTTTATTTAATCCTTCATTTAAAATAGGTTCCATTGTAAATGTTAGGCTCAAGGTTTATTTATATATATATATATATATATATATATATATATATACATATTTATATATATATATATATATATATATATATATATATACATATTTATATATATATATATATATATACATATTTATTTATATATATATATATATATATATATATATATATATATATGTGATTAGTAGAAGTAAAGTTCATTTTCATAAAAACTACGAAAAATATAAAACATGATACTTCAGAACATTTATTTTTTTAATTTCTACTCGTCCCCCACCACGCACCTCGGTAATCACAAAGGAAAAGTTTTATGTCCAGAATAAACTTATCTAATATTATTAACATTCATTAAGATTTGTAATTGCCTAGCGAAATAACCTGACCAGGAAAATAATTGCCTCCATTAGATCAGGGCTCTACCTCCAGCTATGTCAAAATTACATTTTTTGATTAATTAGAGTTGCATGCTCAAAATTTTAATATATTATTTAAGCATTTAAAAGTTTGTGCGAAAACTCTCTGGCAGAAAATAATTTAAAGTGGCGTCATTACTCTTTTTACTTTTTTTAATATATTTTCTGTGGAGTAACCCCGGTACTGCAATAAAAACTTCTTTAAAAAATCATCTATGTTGGCCACAATCTCCCCGAAGTAATCGGTGTACTTAAAATCACTTTAACTAATATTATGGATAAACGATATCTTGATATACATAGGAAATCAGCAATCCCAACGTTTAACTATATGAAAATTAATATTTTAAGATTACCCCCTCCGCATAACTTTTTGTGCCTAGAATAAAGTTATTTGATATGTTAAAAACATTTAAACTTATGAAACCAGAAATATCATTACTAAGTAATGAATCCCATCCCCACTTTCATGCATAAATCTTAAGGCAATATAATAAAGCAATTTAAAGTTACCGCGAAAAGGGATTCAAAATAGCGCTATGCCGCCATTTTTTTTAAGTGCTAACTATATGACCACCCCGGTACTCTCCTGAAAAATTTATTCAAATCTGTCAATGTATCACTAACTATAATCGAGGTTCATACATAAATAATCGGTAAATTTCCTTTACCCGGAACTTCCCTCGTTATGATTTTTTGTTGAGAATAGTGAAGTATGAGTGAAATGAGACTCAATTCGGTTCAGTAAATAGTCACAGTATATATGTGTTACATATACTGTCTTTTCAAACACTTTTATTGGGCGCCATTTTGTTCCATCATATTGTATTCCTACCAATATGTTACCAGCTTTTTTCCACCTATGCTACAATTGACTTTGGGGCATAATTTAAAATAAACTGAATAAATAGTTTCCACATTGTCAAATACCGCCATTTTGTTACGTCATGTTGAATTCGTACCAGTTTATATCATTTCTCATTTAATTTTCCTTAAATTCGTACCACAACTGCACCAGTTTATCTCTATATCACACTGAATTCTTGCACAAAAATTAAAGTTCATTTAATAAATACTATTTTCAGACTGATTTTTTAAATATTTTATTAGGCCGCTATTTTGTTTTGCTATCTTAAATTTATACCAAAATGTTACCAGTTCATTCCTATGTAACACTTAATTTTTTCTGCAAAATTCGATAATTAGTTTTTTTAATGTTTTTAACATTGTTCAGCCATATTGGATTTTACCAAAATATAACCAGCTCATCCCCATATGGCTCCTAATTTTTGATCAAAATTTAAAGTCAATCGTAAGTAGTCTTTAAGATATGCCGCGAACTGACAGCTATACAGACAGACCGACAGACGAGCCGACGGAATTAATAAAACATATTTTTGGCATATAGAGACGCTAAATCGTGAAAATATGTTAAACCTGAGAGAGGTGTTTTTTTCACGATTACGAGCTTTTTATTTCGCCGCCATTTTATTCGGTCTTCTTGAATTAGTACCACAATTTCACTAAATGATCTCTATACCAAAATTAGTTATGGCACACAATTTGAAACCAATCCATTTCAATTTTTAAATATTTCATTAGTCCGCCATTTTGTTCCGCCATCTTGGATTCGTACCAAAATTTTACCGTTTGATTCCAATATACTACTTTAATGTTGGAGCAGAACTTGAGATAAATTGGATAAGTAGTTTTTCAATATTAATTTTTTTAACATTTCACTAGGGTGCCATTTTGTTTCGCCATATTGGATTTTTACCAAAATATTATCTAGATCATCCCCAGATGACCCTTAATTTTTTATCAAAATTTGTACTCAATCGGTTAAGTAGTCTTTAAGCTATACCGCGAACTGACAAACAGGCATTCCGACAGATGGACCGACGAAATTGATAAAACATATTTTTAACATCTAGGGACACTAAAACGTGAAGATATGTAAAACCTGAAATGGTGAATTTTTCACGATTACAAACATTTTATTTGGCCGCCATTTTGTTCGGCCATCTTCAGTTAGTACCACAATTTCACTAGTTGGTCCCTACACCACAATTATTTATTCAGCTGCCATTTTATTCCGCCACCTTGGATTCGTCTTCGAACTTTTGATAAAGATGTGTGAGAGCGCATTTTTATCGATTTTTAGTATCTACTCTCCCCATAATGGTGCTAGTGCATACTTTTTAAATTACCTATGGGTTTGCAGCCGGAAATCACCGGAGCCCCAATAGGTGGTGCTAAATGTTACATTTAACTTGTAGTACTGTTTCAGTACGATAGAAGTTTCGTTTTCGATTTTGTCATATCGAGCAATCTGTTATTTCAGATCTCCTCCCTGGGTAGAGGCCCAGAAATCATGATCGCAGGAGATTCCAAATTTTAAGCTGTAAATTAAACAAAAAGCAGAATAAAACTTTACCAATTTTAACAGATATTAAATAAAATTTTCTCTCTTCGGTTAGCGCTTGATCAGTATAGAGCTACAAAAATAGCTCAGTCGCATCCCGGCTGTTCTGCATTTTTCGGGTAGTTGCGGAAGAGTCTAAAATCTTAGACTAGAAAATCTTTTCGTCAGAAAGGACGCAAGTAAGATGATCCCTAGTTTTTTCGGGAATTTATTCTACCTGTCTGTGCCGCTACCACATGGTATAGGAAACGTCGAGGCCGTTTTGATGCTGGGGTAGGGGAGTTTTGGGAAATTTGAAAGAAAAGTTACGTAAGACAAACACATCTGAGGAAATTTTGGAACCCTGATGCCTCGCAACAAGATAAACTTAAATACTAGTTTTCGAGCTTGCCATTCGAACATCGCATCGATAACGTCTCCGAACTTGGAACAATCTTGCATGTAAACATGTTTTTAATAGCGAATAATCTGTCGCAGTCTTTGTTTAACAGTTATGTTTTTTTGTTTAACATGTATGTAAGTATGCATGTTGACATTGTTCGTTACCAGCTACACGCCTGGACCGATTTTCATGAGTGGGACATCAAGATATTTGTCTGTATCCCACGAGTGTTCCTAGCTACGTTTGTTTAAAAAAAATCCAAATGGCGGAACCATTTAGAGAATACACGGAGTCCCAAATGTAAGCAATTATTTCATGTAACGGTTGACCTTGAGCAATAGAAGTAAACACACCGAAGAAACGCATGTTTTCTCAACAGACTAGTACAAAATTCCTATCAATGTTAAGGCTGATTTTAGAAATGTAGCTCGCAGAAATTTGTTTTGAATTTTGAGCCTTTGTACCTGCGTATCGGTTCCACCCAAGATAAAAACAATTGAGCAGGTCAAAACTCCGTATTTTTGCTACGAGAAACAGATTTTCATGTTTATTGACCTTGGTCAAGAAATTTGATAAAATCGACTTTGGGAAAAACGCACATAAACGGGAAATATACAATACATACAATAATACAAAAATATCATCCAAGTAGCTCTAATTTTAAAACAAAATGTATGCGATATGAACTGATAATAATTGTGTTACTTCTCAGTAAAATTTCGATTTATTAAAAACCCGTGGCCAAGAGCCAAGCAATCGAGATTCTTAATGGGCTAACCGAGTTACAACACTGAAAAAAATATATAAATAGAGGGGTCTTTAGTCTTCAGAGGCACGAAAGAAATTTGTTTAAATTATAGCGTATATTATAACGATAATTAAAGCCCAGGTGGAATAAGAGCCCTACTATTACGATATTTGAGAAAAATTAATTTTTCAATGCCGCCTGCATCTGACAATACAGATATCCGGATCAGAGGCGGCCATATCATTGGGCAATTCGGGGCATTGCCCGAAAGCCCATGGTCCATAAGCAACATTCAATAAGATTACAGTACACATACCTACTTAATTAATATAGATAATATTGCCTATAGCGCCCATACCTAATATTTGCTGTTGTGCAAAACTGATAATTCTCGGACCAGTGATTTCCTGGAAGTATTGTAATCGCGAAATATTTTGAAGAATATAAGTTGGTTTTTTTTGGCGATTTAGAGCACTTAAAAAATGAAATAATTTTTGTAGAAAAAAAAGTACGTACGGATGCGTATATATGTATACAAAATTCGCTCGAACGATAGCAGAGAAACCAATTCTTTTCAAATTTGCACCAAAAATAGTATGGGTTAAAGTCTTGCGGAATTAGTTTTTGTAAGCCATGGGCGTAGATCTGCCGATATGTTTAAGTCGTATGATAACATAAAAAAATCGTATTTTGAGAACGCACAAACCGATAACAGTATAATTGAAAACAGGTATAGTTCAGATAATTGTTTTGACATGGAAAAACTGTGGAAGTAATTGACGTAGATATTGTATTTTTTGCGTTTCCCTATTTTTAAAAAAATATATATTTAATATTTTGAAAAACGGCGAAATACTTAAAGATAAAACGACTTACTTGTAAGGAAGTTCAATCTGAATTATACGACTAACCACGTCTGAGTAGACCTCAGTCGTACGACACCACCACTGATATTTACAGCCAGCTGGGCAAGCAACAAAAAACTGTTTTTTCCTTCCGACCAGGCCCGCTGAATCGCATACTAAACATTACATTTTTCTCCATAATTGTGTATGTGCAAATTTTTGGCGTACATATGCAATAATGGAATAATTGCTGAAAAACAAAAACTAATAACTATCAATGGGAACTTCAAGGTTTTGGGGAGGGCCGGGTTGGTCTACTTAGACGTGATTACTCGTATATTTCAAATTGAACTTCCTTACAGGTAAGTCGTTTAATCTTTAATTATACTCCGTAACCACGTCCTCCTAGACCAATGAATACTTTGTAGGTGTTTAAAGCTATAGTTTTTGTTTTCAAATTAAGACTCTATTTCTGAACATAAACAATTTATTTAAATATCTGTACAACATTTTTTTTGTTATAAGAATAACAATGTTTTTTTAGCTAACAAGAACAAACAATGCACCTTATCTATTTTTAACTTTAAATCGGATTATGTTGTAATGTACTACTAGTATAGCTACTTTGTTGAAAAAGTGGCTGGTTACAGAACCTTGCAAATACTGTTAAACCATTAGTCCAGCCAGCGGCCTTATTTAACGAATTTGTTCAATATTTATTCCACTGCGCAATGCCGTTGACGTGGATGCATGCCTAGTTGAGTAGGCTGAGTAAATGGAAGTAACTCCCCCTTTTTTTGCTAGAATATTTTTTATCCAACGAGAAATTGATTGGCACGAGACCTTATGAAATGGCCTCGTGCCAATCATTTCGATGTGGCTGAGTGACAAAAATTTAATATTTTTCCTTAAATTTGGAAAAACTAATATTATGTTATAATTATTGTTACTGACTTTTAGTATTTGATATTTTAATGGCAGCTAAGGATTGGAATCTTTGTGATGAAACTAATGCTAATAACGTAACTAATTTCATGGTGACCTCTACATGTTTTTTCCGAAATATACTTTTCATAAACCTTTTTTGTAAATTCTGTTCGTCACTCACTGAAAAAATTAATTAAGCGCAGATCTATGGCAATTGAGAGTGGAATACATTGCGCCTTCAGCAAATTCTTTATACAAAGAACTAATAATTGTGCTAATGAGGGAGAAAATAAGAAATTTTGTTATCGTGACAAAATGATCACCATCTTTTATAATTTGCATTATATTGGTTCATAGTCTTGGGACTTACTGATGAGAGGTAAATAGAGACTACTTGATGTACTCCTTTTCCTAAAAAGGCTTCGCTGACAATTTGCCTGCCATCAGGATAAGTTGGTGCTATATAGGGTGACTCTTCCTGTAAGGGGATAACAACAACTTAGAATGTGGGATTAAACTGGTTTAGAAATTAAAAGTTTACAAAATATAGCGAACCGAGGTTGTGTGGTCCATAAGGGAACAAAACTACACCCTGAGCTTTTTCTTAAATTATTTTATTTAAAACTCTCATATGGAAATGGTAGAAAAGCATAAAATAATTTATTACACCAGTCTAAGGTAAATGCGTCGACGCTAAAACAATTTGGATTCTGCCTCCAAGATATGAATTTTTTGCGTTTTGCATTTATACTAGATGCAAAGAGATCTATACTAGGACTACCGAGAATTTTCATTATATACCGAAAGGCTGATGTATGAATTTTGTTAAGAGAAGCATGTTTTGAACTACCCATTTTATTTATACATGAAATTGCGGTTGTATTATCAATTCTTAGTTTTCTAAGGCATTAAATGCTGCTAATAGCTCTAGACTATTGATATGTAAATATTCCAATGCCAAATTAAACGTCCATTCATACAGCACGCTCCCCATCCTTCTTTTGAGGCATCAGAGAATATTTCTAATGAATATTGTCCCTGATGAATATTTGCTTCCGATTTAGAAATGTTTTTTAACCACCACTCTATGTTAGAGAAAATTTTTGCAATTTATATATATTTTTGCATTGTAAGAATAATTATTCCTTTTAATGATTGGTATTTAAAATATTCTAATTTTTTTGCATATAACCAGCCAAAATTAAATGC
>JAUTXW010004473.1:600000-772500 GCA_030620095.1 Kuschelorhynchus macadamiae | reverse complement strand
GTAATTAGGTACAAGAAACAAAAAATTTGTTACCATTAATAAAAACAAAAGGGGATACCATTTTGTTTTTACCTATTATTTTTGAGTAGAAATAAGATTTCCTTATTTTTCTTGGTTTTCAGTATTATTTTTGTTTTCAAAAGTCAAAATTATGTATACTCAAAGTGAAAAAGTCGATATGTTATTAACAGTTGGAAAATGTCATAAAAATTCAAGGAGTGCTGCTGAGTTGTATGCTCAGAGATACCCCGACCAACAACATCCAGTTCATCAGTATTTTCCATATCTCGAGAATCGTTTTAGGCATCAAGAAGGAAATCAAGTGGCGGAAGGCAGATTTATTATAAATGAAGAAATGGAGATTAATTTTTATGCTATGGTTGAAGTTGATAAAACTTTTAAGAAAAATTAATTACGAACTGGGTTTAAGTCATGAATCAGCTGGAACAATACTAAAGAAACACGGATACCGAGCTTTCAAGTACCAGTTACACCAATATTTGTATCTTGACAATGGCGATAGACGGGTGTTGTTTTGTGGTTGGTTGCTTCAAAATTGTAGAATTGACCCAAATTTTATTAACTTCATCTTATTTTCTGACGAATACAGATTTACTAATAATGGTATGTTTAACAAGCAAAACACTCGTTACTAGGCCCAACAAAATCAACATGAAATGAGAGTAGGACATTTTCAAAAAAGGTTTGGTGTCAATGTCTGGGCTGATGTCGTTGGTAACATCTTAATGATCTACCTTTAGAAGTTTTACCGCAGCAATACCAGAGAAGTTGTTAATTATTTAATTGAAGATTTTAATGATAAAGTTATGGCAACCAATGGGTGGCCCGCCCGTTCACTGAATCTCACTGTTCTCGATTTCTTTATTTGGGGATATGTCAAGAAAAGAGTCTTTGTAACAGCCCCAGCCACTCTTGAAATCTTAAAACAAAGGAGTGTACGTGTATTTAGAAGTATTACGCCTCAAATGCTGCACAACGGGTTGAGAGAAGCAACTGAATGAGCGTAAATGTTTCGTGAACAAGGAGGTATGCACTTTGAATAACTACAGTGAACTCGAATATTGTGCTTTTACATTTTATAGCGTTATTGAAGTTAGCTGAAGAAGAGTCGCAAAAGAGTTAGTATCGTTAGATTCGCAAAAAAATCCTTTCTTCAAAAAGTGCTTGTATAAAAAGGGCCGCCGTTTGAAAAAAAAATAGTTAGACACAATTTGATTTTATCAACGTCTCTTGTTCCTAGCTATCACACTAATCACTTAAACTTAGTGATTGTATTATTCTGTCATCATTTCAGGTCCTTAGATTAATTTTCGTCCGGTCATGGCCACCTAGATGCAATTTTAAAAATGGCTCTAAAAAAATCAAGTAGGCGTAAAAAGTTTTTAAAATGTCACATTTTGATTCGGAATTGCCTCAGGAATACAAAAATGTAAAAAATATACAGAGTGTTCCATTTAAAAAATCGAAAGTGGAGTCATTGTCGGTGAAACCACCATATACCCAGGGAGACCTGAGAACTAACAGATTGTTCAATGCTCGATATGACAAAATCGAAAATGAAACCTCAATAAGATTGGAACAGCACTACATGCTAAGTGTAGCGTCACCTACGAGGGTACCCTGTGATATAATCTAAAGCAATTCTTTTCGTGAGCCGTTTTGCAGCTGCAAAAATTATATATTATTGCTATTCAACAGTTATCTTTTCCGGCCAAAAATTTTTGATAAAGATGTGTGAATTTAGTGAAAGCGTATTTTGATTGACTTCAATATCTACCCACGCATGATCATTCTAATGCATGCTTTGCCAAATACCTATCAACGGCAGTTTAAATATATACGATGAACATTTAAGGCAGTAAGAAATTAATCCAAAGAGTAAAGAGGTATCATCTATGGGTAGTAGTGTGAGGCATGTTATTTGAACTTCTACACCCGTATTCACTAAAGAGGTTTAAATTTAGACCAGGTCTAACTTGACAGTTGTAGGTTTAAGATAACTTTTTTAAGAATTCAACAAACATTTTTTCTAATGTCACAATTACAAAATGACAGTGACATAAGCGAAACATAACTGGCGAACTATGAGTTTTAAGTACTATGGCAACTAAACCTGGTTTATCTCTTTAACCTTTTTAGTGAATATGGGGGTACCAATAAGAAGTATATAGATGTACAAGTTGAAAACACAAGCGCGATATGCGTAGGCTTTCAATTTTTTGGTTTGCCGTGCGATACCAACTATTTTGTTGGCGAAACGACGGCTCCAAAGGATGAAAATGCATGATACCGGTTTTTTTGGACAAAGTTTCAATAAGAACAAGAAAGTAAATAATGTTTGTCAAAGTAAATAACGTCCGTAGACAAATCAGCAGGAAGTTTAACAGCCATTCAGACAAATAATTCTGCCATTGATGAGCTTATTCAGGTACAGGATCCAAAAATCAGGGACCATTATACCAACAAGTCTTTAAGCGCTTTCCATCATCTCTACTGGCACAAATGACGACGTTTTGCCCTTTTGATGCTCATCAGGCCAATGCAGCCATATAATACAGATGATGCAAAACTTTCAACGGCAGTTTGAATATATACGATGAAAATTTAAGGCAGTAAGAAATTAACCCAAAGAGTAAAGAGGTGTCATTGAAGGGTATTAGTGTGAGGCTTGTTTTTTGATAAGTCCCAAAAGGGCGAAACGTCGTCAATTGTGCCGGTAGAGATGATGGAAAGCGCCCAAAGGCGGTATAATGGTCCATGATTGTTGGACCCTATACCTGAATAAGGCAGAATCCAATGGGCGCTAAACTTCCTACTAATTTGTCTAAGGACGTTATTTACTTTCTTCATATATATATATATATATATATATATATATATATATATATATATATATTTAAAATGGTATTTATTTCAATAATGGTTTATTATACCACACAAAATAATCAACCTAGTGAAACTGGTTACGTAGCTACAATCATATGAAATGCGACAATTATGAGAAAGTGTTTAGTTAGCATCCCGTTGCAGCCATCTCGTCTGCCCACCACTCACCGTTAGAAGTGAAAGCTCAGCGGCTAGCTGGTGTCGACCATTGCACTCTGCGTGAATATCTGTTACTATCGGCTATCATAGAACTGTATGTTATTGAACTACTTTAATAAAAAGTGATTGATTGAAAATGTAGAAGAATCTTACATACAACTTATCCATATAATTTCTTAGCTAGAATGAAGTACCCTCGGAAGTATCTTCAATATTTTTTACTACACACCAAACATGTGTTTAATTTGCAACGAAATAATACTACCTCCGGCCTCCTAAAGCTTTTTTCACAGGGATGTCCATAACTCCATGCTATTGTCTCTTGAGTAGATCGACTAACAGATTTTCGAACGGTCAGCGATCGACTCTGGTTAGTATAAGAAAACGTTAGTCAGTAGCTTCTGATGATAATAAACCGGTCGAAATGATACGCGAAGATATGTATTTAATTGATCTCCATAGAATAGGCGCTGGATTGCCAAAATTGATATCTAGATCAAAAGACTGGATTAAACCAACTCGGGAAAATCTGACTTAAAGTATTTTATATTTTTTTCAAAAAGAGCATTCTGTATATACAATTATAGAGCTAATCTTACTGATTTCGAATATAGTTTGTTATACTTGTTTTAAATTTTAACGTCAAAAAACAGATTTTTTTTATGCATAGTATTCAATAACAACTAAAATAAAACATATTTATTATCACTACTGAAATTCTTTAAAAGACTGAATATAACCCCCATTCATCTGAATGCAAAGACGATATGCCTTTTTCCCACGACCAATTACGAGACTGACAAAATCACGCTGTTAACTGGGCTAGAAAATATCATATATCAGACTCGTATTAAAAAAATAATTGAACTTGTGAGTTAAAAAATGCTTTTCAACACGACAATCTTGTGTTAATGTCACAGCTGACGTAAAGGGTGACAATTTTCTCAATACTAGTGTTGAAATATATAAAATATAATAATTCTACTGAAAATTTTGAGTGGTCGTAAGAAAAATAGTGTATATTACTCATTTCGAGGTTAAAACTACCACTTTCAACACTTGATCCAGGTTCATTTAAAAAAGCTTCAGCAAGATGCTTCAAAAATAATTCCTTGCGTTTCGTTTAATTATTTAATCTCGTTATGAAGTGATTGGTCAGCGAATAGTCAAACAAATGACGACCCAAACTCTTATTATTTTTTTATCCCACACTAGACATTTACAGATCGGCGACCGGACGTGAAAGACCAGAATCGTAAAAAAAATCATTCTCCGAGATTTTAGCAGATTTTTGCGTTTTCGGATCTCTGGACGCCTGGAAAGTATTTATACAACAAGAAGCCAGTATTTACGGCGCAACGTTCGAGATATAATACTATTATTTAAATATATTAAAAAGTCTCGTATTTAGAAGACAAATATTTTTAAACAGAAAATCATCAAAGGTAGAACGTTTGTGTTTATATTTCAGGCATCTGAAATAAATAGAATGGTGTACAACTATGGTAAAATTATCTACGAAAATGAGTTTTTATGTAGTAGACAAAGGACCTAACTGGAAATTCCTTCCTTTCCTTTTTTCTTTTGTCTACAAAAATGAAACAAAACGCAATTAATATGCGCTACTAAATGACTATGTATAGAACTAAATCGAGCAGTGACAGCTCGTGGATTTAATAACGGGTGAAGCGCAGCTGCAGGCAAAAATAGCGTGACAGGCTAAAAATGTTCGGGGTGCCACGCCTAAAATGGCTATTTTTTACATTTATATGATGTTAATTATCCTTAGCTTTGGAGCGTTTTTAATACTTAATATGAATTTATAAGATTTTAAATATATTTTATGTTCTTAGAAAACAGTTATATACCACGATACACGACACGAGGCACTAATTTACATTAATTCCATAACAAGCGAACAAGCGCCTGGCAGCCTGCAGCAGCAACAGCAGCAATTTTATGCCGCTCCCAATGCTCCCATCTCTATTTAGCTTATGGATATTCACCATCGCGTTGCCCTAACAACCGCTCTAAACAAATCTAAGCGGGAAAACCGGCACTGTGCAGGGAGGAGAGTCTGAGGCGGAACTTGTAGTATCCGTAGTAGGCAACAAAAAATTACAGTGGACCAGTCAAATTAAATTGATGATATACTTTATAGATCATACACGGGAAAAATATATTTAAAATATCCCAATTTTGGCCTACAATTAGACAAATAGATGGTTTTTTTTCCAAAAGAGATGACATACGACAGTGGCGTCACGATATCAAATTTTCTTTTAAAAAAATGTTAAAATTCAGTTAACTTCCTTATAGTAGCTTAATAAATATACATAGACAAATATACAGTTTTATTGTAGTGGGGGTGACATACGTCGTGGCGGGACGAGACTAAATTTTCTTCAAAAAAATCGCTAAATTGAGTTTACTTTCTTCTAGTAGTTTATAAATGACTGCAATTTTGACCAATTATTGCCTGAAATTAGACAAATAGATGGTTTTTTCTCAGAAGAGGTGACAAACCACAGTGGCGACACGACATCGAATTTTATTTTAAAAAAATGTTAAAATTGATTTAACTTCCTTATAGTAGCTTGAAATTATCTGAATTGTTAACCACTTAGTGGATATACATATACAAATATACAGTTTTTTGTAGTAAGGGTGACATACGTCAGCGGCGGCACGAGACTGAATTTACTTAAAAAAAATTGATAAAATTGAGTATATTTGTCTATGTATATCCATTAAGTGGTTAAGATTTCAAATAATTTCAAGCTACTATAATTAGTACTACTTAACTGAATTTTAACATTTTTTTAAAAGAAAATCCGATGTCGTGACGCCACTGTCGTATGTTACCCCTGCTGGAAAAAAGACCATCTATTTGTCTAATTGTAGGCAATAGTTGGTCAGAATTGCAGTCATTTAGAAATTACTATAAAAAAGTAAACTCAATTTTAGCAATTTTTTTGAATAAAATTCATTCTCGCGCCGCAGCTGACGTATGTCACCTCCTTACAAAAAAACTGTATATTTGCCTATGTATATCCATTAAGTGGTTAAAATTTCAGATAATTTCAAGCTTTTATAAGGAAGTTAACTGAATTTTAACATTTTTTAAAAGAAAATTCGTGACGCCATTGTCGTTTGTCACCCCTGCTGGAAAAAAAAACATTTATTTGTCTAATTGTAGGCATTAGTGGGTCAAAATTGCAGTCATTTAGAAACTACTATAATAAAGTAAACTAAAGTTTAGCAATTTTTTTTAAGAAAATTCAGTCTCGTGCCGTCGCTGTCGTATGTCACCCACACTACAAAAAACTATATATTTGTCGATATAGATCCATTAAGCGGTTAAAATTTCAGATAATTTAAAGCTACTATAAGGAAGTTAACTCAATTTTAACATTTTTTTTTTAAAAAAAGTGGATGTCGTGACGCCATTGTCGTTAGTCACCCCTGCTGGAAAAAGACCATCTGTTTGTCTAATTGTAAGCAATAGTTGATCAAAATTGCAGTCATTTAGAAACTACTATAAGAAAGTTAACTCAATTTCAGCATTTTTTTTGAAGAAAAGTCAGTCTCGTTCCGCCGCTGGCGTTTGTCACCCCCACTACAAAAAACTCTACAGTTGTCTATCTACATCCATTAAGGGTTTAAAATTTCAAATAATTTAACGCTGCTATAAGGCAGTTAACACAATTTTAATTTTTTTAAAAGAAAATTCGATGTCGTGACCCCACTGACGTTTGTCACCCCTGCTGGAAAACCTAAATATTTGTCTTTATATATTTATTAATAAAGCTGTTATAAGGAAGTTAACTTAATTTTAAGATTTTTTTATAAAGAAAATTCGATATCATCCCACCAATATATTGCTGTTTGTCATTCCTGATGCAAAAAGATTATACCGTAAGCAATAATCAAAATTCCACTGATTTGGAAACTGCTATAAAACAGCCAACTTAGATTTATTGATTTTTTCGACGAAAATTCGGCCTTGTGTCGCAGCTGTCAGTTGTCACCTGCGCAAAAATACAGTATGTCTTTATATATTCATTAAGCAGTAAAAATTTCACCTAATTTAAAACTACTATAACTCAATTTTAGCATTTTTTTTATAAATAAATTTGTATTTATGCGCCGCTGTGGTTTGTCACCCCTGGTGCAAAAATTCCATCTATTTGTCTAATATTCAGCAATTTGAATCATCTATAGAACAGATAACCCTGGAAGTTACTTTTCTTACAACATAGGAAACTATGCTAGTTATGTGTTCCATAACGCTGACTAATTGTATATATTCACAAGAACTCGATTGCAGACATCAGCATATATTTTAATATAAATTGTATTCGTGAAATATTGTCAAGTTAGTTATAAGGCAGAATCTATGTAACTCGGTTCTCAAAATAAATTGTTTTTTAAAAAGTCAATTTCGGGTTTGCGAAACTTAACTGGCGCAGTCGGTAGGATTTTGATCGAACGGAAAAGACATACATCGCTAATCCGGTCTGTTTCAACAGTTCGTCGATCAAGAACAAAAAAATAGAAAAAAAGAAGTTTGCAGCCCTCGAGAACCTACCAGAGAGAAGTCCAACATCGACCAAACCTCTGGGAACCTAGAATTAAGACGCCGCCTGGGACACCTCACATCGGGATCCTCAAGGCAGTAGTTTAAGAAAAGGTAGCCAAGAAAAACAATGCAGTTAATCTTCGCTGGATACTATGGTAAGTGCTCATTTCCTTCGCAATTCCCATTTTTCCTAGTTTTACATAGGCATTTTATTTTATTTTTATACATGTACATTTTTTTTTATGTCTGACATTGACGAAATAATCACAAATTTGTCTCAATTAAGTGTAAGCTCGATCGACGAAACTTATTCGACAGTTCTTGAAAATAATTTAGTTCTCGAAACATCTACACCAACAGAAAACATGAGTCGCGATATTCCACTTATGAGATATCAAGCCGATAACATTCCTCTCTTTGACGGTAATACTAAATTGCTTCAAAGATTTATCTGTTCATGTGAAAACTTTTTAAAAAATTTTCAAAATTCTACAAATCTTGACGACCCTATAAATGTAATACTTTTAGATACTATATTAAGTAAATTACGAGGTAGGGCAGCCGATTTAATTGGATCTAGATCTGAACTTAACTCTTGGAATCTAATTAAAAACACATTAAATTTAACATTCTCTGATCAAAGAGGCATTGATTGCCTCATATAAGATTTAATTTCTATAAAACCACAGAAAAATGAATCTCCTTTAAATTTCGGCATGCGAATACAAGATGCTAGGAGTCTTTTAAAAAGAATTAAAATAGCCCATTATGACGACTTTGCCTTAAAAACATTTTTAGCAGGCCTCCCTTACCATATGCAATTAGTAGTTAGACTTAAAAATCCTCAAAATCTCGAAGAAGCCTTAGCATTTACAACCGAAGAAGAAAATTTTATTCAGTTTAGCTCAGGTAGAAACTACACAACGAATTCTAATTTTAAAACCAATTATAATATAAATTTGCCTAATATAAGAAATCAAAATTCAAGCGTTCAATCGAGACCACAAAATATATACCCCCAACCAAATTTTTCACTTTTACCTAGACCCATGCTACCCCCAAATAATTTTCCACCTAGGCCTTTTCCAACCACACCTATGATAAACAACTTTACGCCTAGACCATTTCAACCAATGCCAACAAGTAATTTTCCACCTAGGCCCTTCCAACCAGGACAACAATTTCAAAACCAAAACTTTAGATTCCCATTTGCCAACAACAGACAACCACAAAATCAACTTTCCTCATTCCCACAATCAAGCGCGATGATTCGAAACCAGAGACAAACTGAATTAAATAAGGTTACTCCTATGGACACTAGTTCAGGCAATACTGTGTTAAATAAACCAAAACCCAAATTTACATTTCAAGAATTATACGCCCAACAAATAACTAATCCTTCAAACTCTAATGAAAACCCTGAGGAAATTAAAGAACTAACAGACTATGCGACATACGAAGATAGCCAAAATTATTTTCCAAATAACTACGAAATAAGTCAAAATTACTATGGTGCAGATAATACATATCCATACCCATATGACACCACATACGCTGACACATACTCGACGGACCATTCACCTGGTTTTAATTCTAATGACAATAATTACGAGGAAAATTTTTCGCTTGTTCATCAAGACAACAACCCGACATAATTTTTTCTTAATAATATGAGGTAAGACCTTCCATATATTTTTGTTCCGGAAATCGAAGCATATTTTTTAATAGATACAGGTAGTTCTAGAAGTTTAATAAATCCTGATATTGCTCATAAATTTTACAAAAAAATTATAAAACAGGAAACCTTTAATATTCAGACGGCACATGCTATGTCTAATCACGATGAAGTTGCTAATATTCCCTTTTTCAATATTTTCAACACAAATGGCTTTCATAAATTTTATCTATTTGATTTTTCCCAAAAATATGATGGCTTAATAGGCGCAGATATTTTGAGCCAATTAAATGCCAGCATTAATATAAAAGCAGGGACATTAAAAACCCCTTTTGCTGAAATTCCTATAATTTACGAAAAATCTAAAAAAAAAATCTGACAAAACAGACTTTCAAAATTATTACATAAACATACCTGCGAGAACACAACAAATTATAAAAGTACCTGTAAAAATGAAAGTAGGTATAGGGATTCTTGAGTATACAAAATTTGAAAATAATCTCGAAATGCCCAAAGCTTTAGTAAATGTTTCAAATTATTCCGCTATAACATCTGTAACCAATTCTTGCGATTTCCCTGTTGAAATAAATTTTGCCGAACCAGTCGATATCGAACCCCTTGATATGTGCCACATTAACTTTCTCGAGAAAATGGAAACCGACCAAGATATTTCCGAGTATCACGATTCTCTTTTAAAATCCAATCTAAAAAATCTTCGCCTTGACCATTGCAACTCTGAAGAAAGAGAAGCAATACGGAATTTGTGTTTAGAGTTCAGAGACATATTCTATTGTGATAAACTCCCCTTAACTTTTACTAATCAGATCAGGCATAAGATTAACTTAAAAGATGAGTCCCCTATTTTTACAAAAAGTTATCGTTACCCTGAAATTCACCGAAAGGAAGTCAAACAACAAATTTCCAAGATGCTTGAGCAAGGTATTATTCAAAATTCAGTCTCCCCTTGGTCTAGTCCCATTTGGATCGTTCCAAAGAAGTTAGATGCTTCTGGAAAACGTAAATGGCGGCTTGTGATCGACTACAGACGCCTCAATGAACGCTCTATTGACGACAAATATCCCCTCCCTAATATCTCAGATATTCTAGACAAGTTAGGCAGAAGCCAGTACTTCACAACCTTAGATCTAGCGAACGGATTTCATCAGATCGAGATGGACCCCGACGACGTTCAAAAAACAGCTTTTTCTACTGAAAATGGGCATTATGAATTCAAAAGAATGCCATTCGGTCTAAAAAACGCACCATCCACATTCCAACGGGTGATGGACAATATACTGCGTGGTCTTCAAAATGAAATTTGCCTCGTATATCTAGACGATATTGTAATTTTTAGCACTTCCCTACAGGAACATCTTACCCGATTAAGACAAGTTTTCACCAGACTTCGAGAATCAAATTTTAAGATTCAAATGGACAAATCCGAATTTCTAAGAAAAGAAGTCCAATATTTAGGTCATGTAGTCACCACAGCTCCTGACAAAATTTCCGCTAAAAAATTTCCCAATTCCGAAAACCCAAAAGGAAATAAAATCATTTTTAGGGTTATTAGGTTATTATAGACGTTTCATCAGAGATTTTGCAAAAATTACCAAACCTATGACTCTTTGTCTAAAAAAGGATTCAAAAATAATTCATAACTCTAATTTCGTCAACTCCTTTAATCACTGCAAACAACTGCTCATCAATGCACCAATCCTCCAATATCCCGATTTCGAAAAACCATTTGTTCTCACAACCGACGCTAGTAACTTCGCTATAGGTGCAGTACTATCTCTCAAGGAAATGTTCCCAATGACAAACCAATAGCTTACGCCTCTAGAACGTTAAACGACTCCGAAACTAAATACTCTACCATCGAGAAAGAACTACTTGCCATAGTATGGGCGTGTAAATATTTTCGCCCTTATCTATTTGGTCGAAAATTTCAAATTTTCACGGACCATCGTCCTCTAGTCTGGCTGTTTAACCTAAAAGAACCAAACAGTAAACTTGTAAGGTGGAAATTAAAACTCGAGGAATACGATTACGAAATAATATATAAAAAAGGTAAACAAAATACGAACGCAGACGCACTTTCACGAATATGCATCAATGCGATCGAAAATGAAAGCGTAATAAATAACCCGGGAGACATAGACTTAGATATAGACACCTTTTTAGACCAATCATTTGACCCAAACAACTTAGCACTAACCGACATTACTACAACTTTAAAAAATTTGGAAACACCGAAACCAAAAGAAAACAAAATCAAAATTTTACAAGACATAAGAATAGGTCCATCTCAACCACCCCAGATACCAGAATGTAGTTTACAAACACCTCACTCAAGTAGTAACAACAAAACAATTAATGACGGTATCTCTATCCTGGACGAAATCATAAATAATAAACCCAATCAAATAATAATTTCGAAAAATCCCTACGACAAAATTGAAGTTATTTGGGACACCTTTGAAAAACACAATATATGGAACGTAAAAATCGGAAAAGGAAATCCTCGACTAACACTAGACTTCTTAAAAACATACACTTCAGATAACAAAACCTTTCATTTATATCTCATATACATGAGACATTTTTATGCAACAGCCTTAAAACTAATAAAATGCACTAAATTAGTCAATTCAATAAAAGACCCCGAAGAACGCACTCTCCTTATTAAATACCAACACGAAGGCAAGTGTAATCACCGTGGCATTTCTGAAACCCTTGAAAAACTTAAAATAAACTACTACTGGCCATGCATGAAATCCGACGTGTCCAAATACATTAACGAATGCGAAATATGCCAAACATCAAAATATTCTCGTAAACCTCCGTATGTGCCTCTAGTTCTTACCGAAACAGTAGGAAAACCATTCCAGTTATTGCACATAGATGTTTTCAAATTCGACAATCAAGAATTTCTAACTATTATAGACACATTTTCAAAGTTAGGACAAGCCTTGCCTGTGTCCGGCAAAACTTCTATTGAAATTTGTACAGCTCTAATACATTATTTCTCTTTGTACGGCATACCCGAACGAATAATAATGGACAACGGTTCTGAATTTAAAAACAACACGGTACAAGAACTTCTAAAAGCCCACAAAATAGACATACATTTTACAACACCGTTCCATCATGAATCTAATTCCCCCGTAGAACGCTTCCACTCGACAATCATAGAACACCTACGTATTTTAAGAGAAAGGTTCAAAAAGGAAGACACAAAAACATTAATGAAATATGCCCTGATAGCATATAATAATTCCATACATTCGTCAACCAAATACACCCCTTTTGACATAACATTTGGACATACCAATCCTAGAGACCCGTGCGACTTAATAAAAACAACTTTTTATTCAGATTATGTATCGAATCACAACGACAAACTAAAACACCTTTATGACGACATAAAAAATACCTTACAAACTCAAAAAGAAAAAGTAATCGAAAAACATAACACTCTAGGACCAAACCAACATCAGTTTAAAATAGGACAGACTGTTTATAAAACAAGTAACAAACGAGACAAAAAGGAAAAGAAATTCCTCGGTCCCTTCGAAATTGTCGAACTGTTAGAAAATAACAAAGTCTCAATGAAAAATAAATCAAACAATAAACTCGAAACTATTCACATAAAAGAACTAAAAACCCCTGTTGTTGCAGGCTTTTCGAAAGCACAAGCGCAGAAGGGACCTTCCACAACCTCTACAAGAACCTCGGACTATTACCACTAAAACTTGGCAACTCCCAAAATATAATCGACTTTTGGTCATTCGTACAAATCTATGACATAACCCCTATATTAGACGAATATACACTTCTAAAAACTAGTTTTAGGAAAATAGTAACCTCCCTAAAGAACTCAACGACCTATAAAAAAGAATTTTACAACTCATATAATCTAGCTTCTATTCTCGAAAATAAAATTAAATCACAAATAGCACAGATAAATCTTATAGCATTTAGAAACAGAACAAAAAGAGGACTCGTAAATGACTTTGGCTCGATAATAAAATCTTTAACAGGTAATCTTGATCAAGCCGATGCCGAAAAGTACGACAAGGCAATCTCATCGATATTTGCGAACGAAAATCATTTAAAATCAGCAATGCAAGGGCAAATAACCATAATACAAAAATCTAATAAACTATTTCAAGAAATTTCAAAAAACTTAACACATAACCATCTTATCTTAGAATCGCGTACCCTACAAATAGAAGAAGTCCTTAAACGCTTAGAAACAAAACAAATGGAGACAAACCACTATTTTTTAATACATATGCTAATTTCTCAAATAACAACATCTTTTCAAGAACTTTACGACCTCCTAGAAAAAATACAAATACCAATAACATTTTCTAAATTAAACACATTTCATAATTCAATTTTAGATCCCAATGATCTCTTCAATGAGATAGAAATTGTAACAAACGAAATAAAATCTGGGAAACTCCCATTTCTTCCCAATCTCGAAAATATTCTTATTTTTGAAAAAATATTACAAATCAAAAGTTATTCAAAAAGAAATCAAATAATTTTTATAATAGAAGTGCCTATTGTAGAAAGCAACAACTATGTACTCTACCACCTCTATCCTTTACCAACCCCTTCGTCAAAGCACTTCAAAATGATATTCCCTCAATCCAAATACCTTATCCTCAATGAGCGGAAGTACGCCTCATTTAACCAGCAATGCCAAGAAGTCAGCACAGAAGAATACCTCTGCCATGAACTCAATCCAGCGCCCATCGGTCAAGAACCTCCATGTGAAGTACAGATGCTCAAGTTTATCCAAAATATAACTCAATGTCACCAGATGAAAATTGAAATCCAAGATATCAAAATTGAGAAACTAGAAAGGCAAGAATGGATGTTAATAATTCCAAAGCAAGTAGTAGCAGTACAACAATGCGGCGCGAATAAAGATAATATTCCGCTAAAAGGAACTTACATCCTCTAGATGAACCCAAGCTGTGAAATACACATAAACAACGTTTTATTAAAGACGTACCAAGACCCCAAAGTACACTTCAAAAACATCGAACTTCCACAAATAAATCTGAAGTATTCCAACGAGGAGTCGGTTCCAATAAAGTTTAGTAACTTTGAACTAAGCTCTTTAAATCTCAACGAAGCAAGAAGAATCCAAACAGCACTTGATGTTCAACACCAAAAATTAAACGAAGCCCTTCAACAGCCCGTATACTTCCACAAATTCAGTTTTTGGACGCTATTACTGTATCTGGTAATACTTATAGGAATTGGGTACTTCCTCTACAAGAGAATCATTAGCCCAAGATTCAAAAAGCCCAAGCCTACCCCGAGATACCAAGAAGCTAACACCACACCCAATTCAGAGATAGTCATCTGAAGCTCGCTACCTCCGTAAGCTCGTCTCTAGGTCGGGAGGAGTTATGTGTTCCATAACGCTGACTAATTGTATATATTCACAAGAACTCGATTGCAGACATCAGCATATATTTTAATATAAATTGTATTCGTGAAATATTGTTAAGTTAGTTATAAGGCAGAATCTATGTAACTCGGTTCTCAAAATAAATTGTTTTTTAAAAAGTCAATTTCGGGTTTGCGAAACTTAACTTGCTGCCGCTGTCTATCTAATAATAAATGTCCAATATCTGGAAAAAAATAATTTATATACCTATCTACCGTACCTTTTTAACCATAAGTCACAAGCAAAATTAGGAACCTTAAATAAATCTTGTGCCACCACAGTCCTTTGTCACTCTTGTTGTAGAAACTGCTTATATATAGGCTAGAGTTTCATCTTTAAAAAAAGGTTTCAACTTAAATCAACTATAAAAAATAATTTTTTTAAAATAAAATTTGGTCGTCTGTCTCTGGCTATTTAATTTTAGAGATGCAAACTAAAATCGTCTGCAAAACAGTTTTTCAGTAGGTTTTCTACTTTAATAACCATAAAAAAACGATAAGCAAATTGTGAGTCTCAAATAAAGCCATAAACCCTACTTAGAAATAAAATAATAATACAAAATAGTTTAAGAGTGCAAATCCACGCTATAAAATTTCTCGAACTCAAACCTCAAGCGCCACTCTGTGTATGACGCATCAATGTCGGAATCCGATTATTTTTTAATTTTTTCCAAAAGAGATCATATAAATAAACTAACACGTTCAATATTTAACGTTATAACATATTTATGTACAAATACTACATAATATCTATCAAATACTCTGCAAATAATTAGTTTTACTTTTAACGGAAAAATTCAAATATTTCAGAAACCGCTTAACAGTGACGCAAGATTGTGGTATCCCCATCATTCCAAGCAAATAACTTTAGGAGTTTTACATTCCTTTGATAGAAAATTCACAATACTGCACATGGCATGTGTTTCTTGCCTCGTTGATATATCTATCTTTGTTGCGAAATGAAATAAAACGAGAGAGTGCTGTGGAAGAATACCTCTTTTACAGACTATAATAGATTATGATCTGCCCTATTGACTATTTTTTTTATCAGCTAGCCGAAGTAATAATTGCAGGGCGGCCTTTTGACTTTCGGTGTTTGCCGATTAAAACAAGTTTTTTAATATCTAAATACCGGGAATATTGATGATTTCTTAAAATTTAAATATATTTTGTAGGACTAATTTTTAAATTTTAACTTTTAACAAAGATAGTGTACCTTTAGGGGTATAGTGATTCGGTAGATATAAAAACTTATTTCCTGTTGGTCATATTAGAGTGGTGGAAATTAAAAAAAGCTTATAAAATTAGACACTTTTTATGCAACACTAATACTTTCATAGTGGTAGTCTCATAATGCTGGCTGATGCAATTTAACTGACCGGATCCATGACAATCTGTGCAAGAATAAAGCTTTTAGTTATCAGTATTATATTGATCCTTTTTATGTGACTTCCACTTAGAAAGTTTTGCTGGTGCAGACAGTGGCAGGCTTTAACAGCTTATACCCCCACAGTTATAACACAAAGAGGAAATTATTGGGAAGCAACTGTTTATCGGTACCTAATTTACTAAGGCAGTGCTTTCTAGTGAGAAAATAATTCTTGCGCATGGCTATATATATGTAACATATTAAATATCTTAGTCTTGTATCTACAAACAAATAAAAATTGACCTTTTAGACATTCTCAATCTTGACCAAAAATGTACAGTTTCTTGAATCACTGGAAAAGTAAGAAAAAATTGGGGATATTACTTTTCAGTTCTCAAGTGATTTAGTGTACTAATGTAGGTTGCTGTATTTATGTATGTACAGTGTGATCAGTGTATCTTGATAGCATTTTAAATGTTAATAACTTTTTTACTTTTTAACTTATCGGAGTGAACAAAAAACCAATTCTAGGGTTACTTAAAACTTTTTTTCTATGCTATATTTCCCTCAAATGGGACTCTTCTTGCAGATTATAAATATAATATCTGGTTTGATAACTTTATCTTCAAAGATACCCAATCAATTTAAGAAAAACCATATGAGGCAGTGTGTTAGAGAGAGACGGAAAACACTATTACATAGTGGAGTGGATGAAGAAAAAGATATCAAACCAGATATAATTATAATCTGCAAGAAGAGACCCATTTGAGGGACATATAACAGACAGGATGTCTCATTTGAAAAATATAATTTATAGTAATATCTTACAATATACAGTCTTTTTTTTTCATTTTTTACAAGCTTGTTAATTTATGTAATTTTTTTTAACAAGCATTTGACCTCCCAAATTAATAATATAACAGACTTAATATTTGGACAGCACATATTTAAGATTTTCCCATAAGAGACAATGTTTTAGAGAGAGAGGGATCACCTTGATTTCCTCAAATTTTAAATACTTTTAATGTATGAGTGCATTACATCCTTGGATTGTGGAATGCAAAGGATTATTACAAAACAAATAAAAAAATCAAGGTGTGTATTTAAAAGTTGATGATGGCCCCTCGTTTACGAAACATCAGATTCAAAATATGACAGCACCATAAAATGTTAGACAAAAATTGCTTTGGCAATGTTAACTTTAAAAAATTTTAGAATTAAAAAAGTTACTCGATAATTTTAAAAACGCAATATTTTATTCGTTTCTAAATATCTCAAGAACATAATATTATATTAGGCTTGTAACGAAATTGTCTAAAACTATCCATATTTATCATCAATTTTTCTATCAATTGCAATAAGCGAGATCTGTTTTGTGATGTTACATCCTCTCCAAACATGAAAATACAAATTTTCACAACTCAAAATCTCAAAAACAAGTAAAGATACTACATACCATTAGCTAGAATCTGGGACAAAATTCAAAACCCAAAAGAAAGTGTTTTATTTAAAAAATAAAAGTTGATACCACCACTACGTTTTATACCAATATGTATATTTAAAAATATTTCTAAAATGTAACAAAAATAAGTAAAGTAAATAAGCATCAAAATGTGTATTCCTCGTTTTTTTTAAATGGCATGTTTTTTAACACAGAATTGTTTCTGGTTCAAAATTCCAGGTATTACTAGTATTACTCTGTATTGTCATATTCCTTATCAATTTGAACGAAATTGTGTCATCCAGAACTGATATTTTGTATATTTGTTAAGGCAGTGTGCAAGTCAACAAATACCACAGGAATAAATACATGTTTATTATTAAATCCATTTTTCGAAAAAGAAAAGTATACATGCTAAGAAATCTGACCTACAACACAACTGCCGAAAAAATATATGGAACCTCTAAGTTTTACACAAATTCAGTAAAAATTGAATAATCATTTTAGAGAGAAATACGAGCCGAAATATTAAAATATGTAATACTATTTATTGCTTTTTCTTAACACTATCACTATACAAAGTTCAGATGCTGACATCGATGGTAATTTTCTTTAAATATAATACCATTTTTTATTACATGCTTAGTTTTTTAAGGTCTTTCCGAGGGTCTTTCTTATAGCATCAGCTTTTAGTCTAAATAGAAGAAAGAGTTTTTCTGATAAAACAAAAATCGATAAATTCACCTTTACCAACAAGTTTCTTCATACAGAATTCTCTTACGAGACCACATGGACGACCATACAAAACTGAGGTAGGAGTGCATAATTTCTGCTCAAAGTATAATTATTTAGATTTTACAGCCTTTCTAAATCACAATAAAAATGAGAAAACATGTTTTTTTTGGGATCCCGGGACCCTAAAATGAAAAGATCTGTAAAAATCTCTTAGGGTGATTTTTTCACGATTACAATACTTCCCTTTTACGGGACCATAAGAAAGATCATACAAAACTGAGGTAAGAGTACACAATTTCCGCTCTAAGTAGAATTATTTAGACTTTACAGCCTTTCTAAATATCAAATTGTCATTTTTCAAATGTCAGTATCTCAAAAATAATTGAACTTAGGATTTTAAATACGTAGAGTCAAAAAGCGCAATGTAATAAAACAACTTAACATGTTTTAATATTTTTTCAGACATAACCTGAATTATTATATATATATATATATATATATATATATATATATATATATATATATATATATATATATATATATATATATATATATATATATATATATATATATATATATATATATATATATATATATATATATATATATATATATATATATATATATATATATATATATATATATATATATATATATATATATATATATATATATATATATATATATATATATATATATATATATATATATATATATATATATATATATATATATATATATATATATATATATATATATATATATATATATATATATATATATATATATATATATATATATATATATATATATATATATATATATATATATATATATATATATATATATATATATATATATATATATATATATATATATATATATATATATATATATATATATATATATATATATATATATATATATATATATATATATATATATATATATATGTATATATATATATATATATATATATATATATATATATATATATATATATATTTCTCTTCTTGAACCTTACAATTTATAAATATCAAGTACTTTCTTGGGATTAGGTTCGTGGATTGAACAAAGAAACTTTAATTGACGTTTCGCCTGTCCATTTCAGGCTTTTTCAAAATATTTAATTCTGCACATCTAAAAATTAAATACAAAAAGTGTATATATGTAAGTTATTAAATAAAAACAATTAGGTATAACGGCACGCACTAAAATTATTAAAACATTTATTTAAAATAGTACAGTACATACCTTGAGAAAGATGTTCTTTTACCTTGCTTGGCGGTGTGAAGGTAAGTGATACACTGGTTAAAGAATTCTATTGTTTTTTTTTATATATATATCCTTTAGTTTTTCTGATTATATTTACAATGTAGAACTATTTGTGGATACGGGTTGTTTTAAAAGTATTTGTGTGAGTCTGACAGTATACAGTATGTATTTATAATTGATGGAAAATAGTTTATAACAATTGAATTAAATTACATTGTGATATATTTGGCTGAGATTGTCAATGTCTTTCCGATCGTTTACTGTATTTTTTTCTTTTTTTATCTCGACCATTTCTTTGAATGTCAGTTTATGGTAATGTTGTTCTTTTGATAAGACCGTTGTACCCTAAAAATCAAATTCATGTTTCATGTCTCTTTCATGTTTCTGTAGTGCTGTGGAAGCATTTTTTGTATATTTATGCCCATTTAGTCTATTTGATAGGTATTGTGTGGTCGTGCCTATATATTTTTTGGGGCAGTTTAGGCAGGGAATGCTGTAAACTACGTTTGATGTGTCTGACTTTTTAGTGGTGTATATAAAGATTTAAGGGTATTGTTAGATTTGTGGCATACGGTTATGTCGTGTTTACCGAGAATGTGTTTAATCTTTTCAGAAAGACCTTCAGTGTATGGCAAAAACATGTAACCAGTGTATCACTTACCTCCACACTGCCAAGTACTATTTTAAATAAATGTTTTAATAATTTTAGTGCGCGCCGTTATACCTAATTGTTTTTATTTATTAACTTACATATATACACTTTTTGTATTTAATTTTTAGATGTGCAGAATTAAATATTTTGAAAAAGGTAAGGTTCAAGAAGAGAAATATAAAAATATATATATATATTGGCAAGGGTGAAAGTTGCTATAACACAAAATGAAGTTTTTTGAAGAAATAACAAATTCCTATGGTTCAGAAACAACAACCTGTCTGAAGCACATCTCAAGAATATACAAGAAGATTGCTAATCAGAAAAATAGACGAATATTTCTATTGAGATGCAAAAGTACAAATGTTTTTCCAAAATTTTTAAATTTACATACCACACATATATGTTTTACAAGTAAGTACCTTGAGAACAAATTTTTCGATGTCATTAATAATACTAAATTAAAAATACTAAATCTCCTAATTACAGAAACAACAAAATCTTTTAATAACCTTAGTCAAAGTTTACAAAATGGCAAAAATAAAATAAAAAATATTCTACCACACAAAACTGTGGATACATTCCTAAAACTTGAACAACAAAAAACAGAAACTATTTTCAAACGAGTCAAACAAAAAAATAATAATAAATTTAATAATTTATATAAAACTATACAAACCAACAACGATAAAATCGATACCAATAACTGGCTAGAAAACATCTCAGATACGCATATCCCAAACGAAATTGCAGAAACACTAGCACTAGGTGAAAAATTTTCTCTACCTGTTAGTGAAGAATACAATTTACCAACAATAGATTACATTGCTTCTATCTAGTCAGCTATTTACAATAAACCATCCGAACAAAAAGATAGTATCCGGTCAGAGATTGTTAATGTCATTACCAACCATAAAATTAAAATAAGACACAAAAAAATATAGCAAAACAAAACTCAAAAAAAACTATCAAAGCAAGCAAAAAAATGTAAATATTTTTTAAAAACAAATCCACAGACAACAGTCTTAAAGCCAGACAAAAGTAACAAGACTGTAATAATGAATACCATTGATTACAACAACAAAATTAATGCACTTCTTGATGACAAAAACACATATAAAAAAATGAGATTTGATTCGACGAAATCTCTTCAATCCAAAAATAACTCGTTCATAGAAAAACTGTTAAAACGTAATCACATATCCGAAAAAGAAGCCAAATCATTAAAAATACATAATTCTGTTCCACCAAAATTCTATGGAATGCCTAAACTTCACAAACCCGACATTCCTATGAGACCCATTGTTTCCTATATTCAGTCACCATTCTACAAACTTTCAAGTTTTTTATCAAATTGCTTATCAAAAATTACAGGCAGAAATGATTATTACATTAAAGATTCCTTTGAATTTAAAAAGTTTATAGACACCCTTAAAATACCAAATAATTTCCAACTCATCTCTCTAGACGTAATATCCTTATATACAAACATTCCGACTAAACTTTTAAAACAAATCATTAAAGAAAAATGGAATCAGATAAAGAATCACACAACACTCACTTGCACAGAATTCATAGAAGGGATAGATCTCATTCTTTCGAACAACTATTTCCAATACAAAGATGATTACTACCAACAACTTGACGGATGTGCAATGGGTTCACCCATCTCTTCCACCGCAGCCCAAATAGTAATGGAATATCTAGAAGAAACAGTGTTACAAAAAGCCAATGTACCAATATTATTTTTTAAAAGGTACGTGGATGATTGTTTATTAGCCATACCAAAAAATAAAACAACGGAAATTATCTCTCTCTTTAACAATTTTCATCCAAAATTGCAGTTTACTTCCGAAATAGAAAATGATGGTGCTATAAACTTTTTGGATTTAACATTAATAAGAGACCACAAAACAAATGGCATTAAAACTAAGTGGTACACCAAAAAAACCTGGTCCTCCCGCTACCTTAATTATAATTCCAGTCACCCAAAATGTCAAAAAAACTCCGTGATGATAGGATTAGTTGACCGTGCACTAACACTAACATCACCTATATAACGAGTTGACATTCTAAATAAAGGTAAAAATACTCTCTTAAAAAATCATTTCCCATTAAAAGCCATCGAACGAATTATAAAGCGAAGAACCCAAAAATTATACAATGCCACAAAACATATTGTAAATAATCATGACAACAATAAAACAACTACATACATATCTTTGCCATACACTGAAGGTCTTTCTGAAAAGATTAAACACATTCTCGGTAAACACGACATAACCGTATGCCACAAATCTAACAATACCCTTAAATCTTTATATACACCACTAAAAAGTAAGACACCAATTAAAAAACAATCAAACGTAGTTTACAGCATTCCCTGCCTAAACTGCCCCAAAAAATATATAGGCATGACCACACAATACCTATCAAATAGACTAAATGGGCATAAATATACAAAAAATGCTTCCACAGCACTACATAAACATGAAAGAGACATGAAACATGAATTTGATTTTTCGGGTAAACTGACATTTAAAGAACTGGTCGAGATAAAAAAAGAAAAAAATACAGTAAACGATCGGAAAGACATTGACAATCTCAGCCAAATATATCACAGTCTAATTTAATTCAATTGTTATAAACTATTTTCCATCAATCATAAATACATACTGTATACTGTCAGACTCACACAAATACTTTTAAAACAACCCGTATCCACAAATAGTTCTACATTGTAAATATAATCAGAAAAACTAAAGGATATATATAAAAAAAAACAATAGAATTCTTTAACCAGTGTATCACTTACCTCCACACCGCCAAGCAAGGTAAAACAACATCTTCCTCAAGGTATGTACTGTACTATTTTAAATAAATGTTTTAATAATTTTAGTGCGTGCCGTTATACCTAATTGTTTTTATTTATTAACTTACATATATACACTTTTTGTATTTAATTTTTAGATGTGCAGAATTAAATATTTTGAAAAAGCCTGAAATGGACAGTTCAATCCACGAACCTAATCCCAAGAAAGTACTTGATATTTATATATATATATATATATATATATATATATATATATATATATATATATATATATATATATATATATATATATATATATATATATATATATATATATATATATATATATATATATATATATATATATATATATATATATATATATATATATATATATATATATATATATATATATATATATATATATATATATATATATATATATATATATATATATATATATATATATATATATATATATATATATATATATATATATATATATATATATATATATATATATATATATATATATATATATATATATATATATATATATATATATATATATATATATATATATATATATATATATATATATATATATATATATATATATATATATATATATATATATATATATATATATATATATATATATATATATATATATATATATATATATATATATATATATATATATATATATATATATATATATATATATATATATATATATATATATATATATATATATATATATATATATATATATATATATATATATATATATATATATATATATATATATATATATATATATATATATATATATATATATATATATATATATATATATATATATATATATATATATATATATATATATATATATATATATATATGTACTTGACTAAACATTAAATATAGTATAAAACAAATAACATTTATTATTATCATCTGATAATATAATTATTATTTCAAAAGATATGTTTAAATCCTATTAAAGCAAAAATAAAATATTACTTTTATCTCCAACCAATTTTTTCTTTGTATGTTATCAAAATACACAAAATGTCGATAAGGTGTGGTACATCAATTATGTTTTCTTTCAAAGAACTTGCTAAATTGTTTCTATTCTATTTTGAGGGTTCTGTAGCTTGCCCTAATAGTAGTTATAGTTTATAATTTACTTTTATATGTATGACAACAATTGATAATGATTAAAATAAACATGTTCTTTTATATTCACTTTTCCTTTGTTTTTCTTTATTTGCTTGGGCCTTGCCTAAATCTAATGGAAAACACCTGCTAAGTTATAAATAAACACACTGCTAATTTATAAATAAAATTCTTTTCATTCTTTTCTGCTTATATAAATAATATTTAATTATTCTGGCTTTATTATTACATCGAGCCCATCTCGCTAATGAAGCTAGTTTTTGCGTCTTTTTTTCTTACTAATTAGCAATAAAGAAAATTTGTTCCATATTATTACAGTTAATAATAGGCCAAAAAATATATGTAAGATAATTTGCCTATTACTAATATGTAGGAAAGTAAAATGCAACAAACCCTTCTTAAAAATTTGCTTTTTTTGCTTACTACCTAGTATTAAATTAAAACTTCCAAAGCTTTTACAATTAAACATTAACATACCTATTTTACTTGGACCTTTTTTGTGTAGTGCTGATAAAACATATTTAATTTTGACACAGAATTGCATTTTTCTATTTTGTTAGGTATGTATTAAGGTTATTTGTAGAGAGAAAACACCATATTTTCACATAAACAAGGAAAAAACTAATTCTAGTTATTTTTTCTCTAGGTACAAAGAAAATTCCATATAACAAGAAAACTGATTATTGCTACGAATTCTACAAGCCAATAGAATGGTCTATTGGCTTGTACAAACTTGTAATTTTGAATCTCACCATCGATGAAGAAAGCAGAAGAGGAAAATATATTTTAATTTATAGATTTAGAAGTTTGCAATCGTTAGTAGAACAGTTTATGCTTTTGTAGTAAACACCCATGACTAGTTAATGCATCTTGTGAGTATAAGTAGGCGTGTTTGTTGTGTGCAGAGATGTATACAATGTATATAAATATCTTTTTAATATGAATTTAGTAGTCAGATCTCTTTATGTACAGATATATTTAAATCATATTTAATGCAAAAAGTTTCTACTTAGAAATGGAGATAAAGGTGACTCCATAGCTGTCCCAATTTTGTTGCTGATAGTCATGTTATATTGAGAGTTTGTTGTTTTGTATACACTGTAAGTGGTTCAGTATTAACGCATTGTTTCACTACTACTTATTTGATGTTGTTTGCCAATTCATACCATGTGGTAAGTGTCGCAAGTATTCTGGAGTGTACATTTCATAAGGACCATTTATCCGATGCTTGCATCAGCCATGTCTATATTAATAATTTGTTTATTTACCTATACTGGTATGATTTTCAAGTTTATTTGTTACATTATAGTATATTTATAAAAGACTTACATCAGAAAACTTACCAGATATTATATATATATATATATATATATATATATATATATATATATATATATATATATATATATATATATATATATATATATATATATATATATATATATATATATATATATATATATATATATATATATATATATATATATATATATATATATATATATATATATATATATATATATATATATATATATATATATATATATATATATATATATATATATATATATATATATATATATATATATATATATATATATATATATATATATATATATATATATATATATATATATATATATATATATATATATATATATATATATATATATATATATATATATATATATATATATATATATATATATATATATATATATATATATATATATATATATATATATATATATATATGTATATATATATATATATATATATATATATATATATATATTGTCGATATGACAAAATGGAAAAGAAACAGTTTTAAACGTAACATTTAGCACCACCTATCGGGGCTCCGGTGATTTCCGGCTGCAAACCCATAGGTAATTTAAAAAGCATGCACTAGCACCATCATGCGGAGAGTAGATACTAAAAATCGATAAAAACGACATAATCGAAAGCAATTCTTTTTTAGGCCGTTTTTGCACCTGCAGAAATTATATATTTCTGCTATTATACATATATGTTTTCCGGCCAAGAACTTTTGGTAAAGATGTGTGAGAGCACATTTTTATCGATTTATATATATATATATATATATATATATATATATATATATATATATATATACGTATATATATATATATATATATATATATATATATATATATATATATATATATATATATATATATATATATATAGAGTCCGAATAGAGACGCGAGAAAGAAAGCTTCTGCCAAATGTGATTTTGGCAAAAAAAACTGTTCTTTTCAGAACGACTAGTGAACGGATGTACACCCGGAATGAAAACACATTGTATTTCTCCATCCGTGAAGGAATAAAAATCAACATATATATATATATATATATATATATATATATATATATATATATATATATATATATATATATATATATATATATATATATATGTCACAGGGTCCCACCCTTATTTATGACTTTCCTGGTATATTTTGGGAAAAACGCTCACGTCAATTTTGATTTTTGGGGGACTCATGTATGATTGTATAATACAGGGTGTTCCAAAAATAAGATATCGCATTACACTTGACATTTTTAAATGGAAACCCCCAATTTTTTTTCTATTTTTGGATTCTCCAGGAAGTTTTTATTAACTTTTGTATAATAGAGTTTATACCTATCTTCAACCATTTTGAAGTTTTTTTAATTTTTTTTATAAAATTCGCCTCATTTAATTTAGTACAATAATCGAAAAAAATAATAATCACCGATACCAGCAAGAAATTTAGCATCCGTCAATGTCAACAACTTTATCTTTGATTTGAAATCGTTAAGTTGCCTAGTTCTATTATAATATTTTGCAATGATTTATTCAATTCGTAACATGTATTATCAAAACGGAAGCATTGCAAGAGCTACCGCCCGGTTGTTTAATGCGTTACATCCAGACAAAAATATTAACCATAAGTATGTGGCTAAATTAATAAGAAAAATTAGAAGCAACTGGATCTGTATCTAATATTCGCACCATCATGAAATGAGAGAGAAATAGCAGTTTTGGGACACGTGGCTCTTGAAAACCCAAAGTACTCGATAAATTTAACGCTCAACATAATTTTGAAATCCTATAAATTTCACCCGTACAAAACTAAACTTGTATGAGCTTAATGAAGACGATTATGATAGAAGGTTGGAGTTTTGCAGAACAACGTTTGATATTTGTTATTTAACATTTGTTTTTCGGATGAATGTACCTTCTATATATGCTGTAAATAGACATATGTATATATATACATTTGTATATATATATATATATATATATATATATATATATATAACCGAAATATATATATATATATATATATATATATATATATATATATATATATATACATATAAAAAGTAAGGTTTTTAGTACGAAGCCAGACTCCATCCAAGATCTTCGGGAGCGGATCACGGCGGAATGCAGACAAATAACTCCAGAAATGTGTGAAAATGTTAGAATTTTGAGCAAAATATTTATTATTGCATGGAGGTAAACGGACACCACTTTCAACATTTATTACCACATTGACTTTTTGACACATTGTAGCTAAGTAACTAATTTTTGTTTAAATTTTAATGTGAATGTAAAACTGTAAATGGTTTAGTGTTCCTGATTCCGGAATATTAGATAAACTACAAATTTTCTTATTAATTTAGCCACATACTTATGGTTAATATTTTTGACTGAATGTAACGTATTAAACAACCGGGCAGTAGCCCTTGCAATGTTTCCGTTTTGATAATAAAGTTTCGTTATTTTGACCCTTTCTTGAATTTAATTTATCAATATATATATATATATATATATATATATATATATATATATATATATATATATATATATATATATATATATATATATATATATATATATATATATATAAAATTGACGTATATAATATATATATATATATATATATATATATATATATATATATATAATATCTGGTCAGTTTTCTGATGTAAGTAACATTTTCTAATTGCTACTAAAATGTTATCTTACATATTATTTATTTAAATGTTATGAGCAAGAAAAAAGATAATTACTGATTTGTAAGTTAGGAATATTTAGTTTAGTAATCTGAGGACAATAATAAAAAATATGTTCATTTCTACATTTGGTTATATATGTAGTTCAAAAAAACATAATTATTTCATATTTTAACCAACTCGAGCACATAATAAGAATTTTTGTTTTTTTTTTTTAATCTAATGAATGCTTAAATATATTAATTAGGCTACAAATATAGTTAGTTCGTTCTGTTAGCAACTAAGCTACTACATTTTATATAAAATATAAAATAAATCATTACTGTAGATAGATACTATTTTCCTAATCTTAAAAATTTATATGATGATATTGTAAAATATAAATACCATTTATGTAAATGCTATTATTTCTTAATAAATTACTAACCCACAAACAGAGTTTTTTATATTTTCTCATCCATCTTCAATATTTATAAAAGAAAAAACTACCTACTTTACTTTTAAATTCTATACAACTGTTCCTATTTTCTTAACAGTTTGAGGAAGAAGGGTTTTCGCCCGCTCAAGGCGTATTTTGTTTTTTATACAATGGACTATTTTGCATACCCGATATAAAAATGATAAACTACATGTGAGGACGTTTAAAGGCATGCAGGCAATTTTATAAACTTGTTTATTTTGAAATGAAATGTCCAGTTAGGTATACCTTACTAAATACCTATATGAAACATCAATTCGTTTTCTTTGCGTAGGGTCAAATAAATCTATATATTTCCATTTTTTTAGAATAAAACAATTTTGAGATTAGAAATCCTTTGCAAAATTTAGTATTAGGCATAATTTTGTGCCACTAAGAATGATAATTTGTTTGATGTTACATGACAAAAAACAAGCAATAACGGTGAATTCTTATTAACTAAAGAAAAAGATAAAACTAAAATGTGTTACACGAACCCACCGTAACTAACTAAGATATGACCTAAACATACATTCCTCTTTCTTAATATCCCACAAAGTTCAAGGAAAGTTTGATTTTCTCCCTTAAAATACAAATATTGTTTAAAAAATTATGTTTTTCCATTTGCCCAAATGCCCTAAATTACTTAGTTTCTCCAACATGATAGGTATTAAAATATTTTAAACGTTTTTAAAAGAAAAACTATAGAATGTGATAAAAAATAAACGAAAGACCATGCGAGAGATTATAAATTTTTATTTATCTGACGTTATTGACAACACGCAATCGGAATTCCATTTTCTTTGACGTCATTGCGCTCTCCCTTCTATTAAAAAATACTGAAAAATTCGGGCCGACCTCTTGCGGTAGGGGTTAAAACTTTACCTGTTACCAACTGCAATTGCCAACCTAAACTATTCTCCGAAAAATATAGATTTTTAGTAATTATCTTTGGTGATAGT
Organism: Kuschelorhynchus macadamiae; assembly: GCA_030620095.1. Taxonomy (NCBI): domain Eukaryota; kingdom Metazoa; phylum Arthropoda; class Insecta; order Coleoptera; family Curculionidae; genus Kuschelorhynchus; species Kuschelorhynchus macadamiae. The sequence goes on along the minus strand of JAUTXW010004473.1, from coordinate 742,797 downwards.
TTGGAAAAAACTACTATGTTTTCTGGATCCAATCCAACTCCAATTTGAGTATTTTGGAATTTGACGAAATTACTTCTGAGCATAGAAAATCTCGATGTTAGTACCGCTATTGTTTTCGAAAAATTACTAGACATATAAACAGATTTTTTTTTACTTTTAAAAGCTAAAATGAAAAATTCAACATACTCAATTTAATTTAGAAGTGTTTTAGAAGATATGTGGTAAACTCTGATTGTCAAATTCGTTTTTATAACTTCGCCGACTATCACAGAAAACTACCTATTTTTGGTCATTTTACGCGATATTTTCTCAATGCTAACTGACTGCAACTGCCCCCTTAATTAAAAATCTGTATTATCTATTAAGAATTTAGAAAATTACATTATTTTCGAGTTTTTTTTTTCAGTGTATGCATTAGTAATGTTAGCTTGTAAGAATTTCACCGACCCGACTCATCTGGTCGACTGTAGCCCCTTGTTGTCAGCTACTTTGCAGCCAGCAACAAGAAGCTTACTTCACAGTGAATTTGTTAACTGCTGATTGTGATTCCTCAACGGGTCGCTCTTATGAAAAGGTGTTCAGCGCGCTACTTTTTAAGTTATTATTATATTTTGAGTATATAACGCACTAGTTTTGATAGAAAATAATTGTATTATTAAGTAAATAATGTCAATTTATATAAAACATACTACATTTTTATAACAGAAATGTAGATTATAAAATTCTTAATATTGAACTCGCCACTGAAATCGAGTCATACTTCAGTATTCCTAATAAAAGAGAATATTCATGACGCGGGAAGTTCCGGGTAAAGGAAATTTATCGATTTTTTTATTTTGAATTTTTGCCTTGCTAAAACAGGATTAATCAGTCCACAATATATTTAAAAAGAAAATTGAAACCGTTTAAGTTTGACAGTCACAAAATCTGCAGAATTCCAAACGTTTCTGTTTGTTAGCTTGTGTTAAATATTGGAATTTGGTCAGTTTAAACGCTTGAATTTATGTTCCTTCAAATTCCTATGAATTTTTCAATACTTTTTTAGAGATATCGGCGCAATTTCTTATGGACTTTGCAAGAATTGTTAGCTGATTTCCAGTTCCATGGCCTACTATGCGTAAAAATTAAAAAAATGCGTTTTTTAAAATTATATATAAAAGTAGAAAGTTAGTCCTGACTTCAAACCAAAAAAAAAAGAAAAAATAAAAAACTTTGTGAGGATTTTGTGAGGATGCAGTCAAATAAAAGGGGAGGCCTAGTCTACGAAACTCCTTAATGTATGATCTAGCTAATGATACTTATGTTCTTCTTCAACACGTTTCTGAATTTAAAATAAAAAAAATCATAAGTTAGGCAAATTGCTTATACATTTTAATATACATCTTACGAAAGTGAGTTAAAAGTAACCAAATCCATTACACAACAGATGCAATATTATAGAACTTAAATTACTCAATATATGGAACGACACAATTAAACACTAAAACACATATTGTGATTTCTTCGTAAATTTTAGCTAACATGGTTTTAAAACTGCATAAACTAAAGCAGAGAAGTAACCCTCAGTGTTGGTACGTAGAAAATGATTCTTTCTTTTCATTAACTACCACTTATTCGTGAAAATAGCAACAATTTAATTTTTTTATTTTATTGTTTGTTTTATTGAACGGTTTTTGAATTGGGTTTAAGAATTTTAGCGTGTAACAGGTACCGTTACATAACATCCCAATTGTCTCCAATCATTGCCAATGAATGAGAAGCTAAATTAAATTTTAAATTAAATTAATAATCAATAATGTAATTGTAAATTAGCGGCATCTATATCTTAGTGATTAAACTTTAGTGTTAATAATTAAATACGGACTTCCCACGCTGATTTTGACCTAATCCAGATTTCTGTCAATTCAGATTATATGAATAGGTCAACTGATGATATTATATAATATATATATATATATATATATATATATATTATATCTATATATAATATATATATATATATATATATATATATATATATATATATATATATATATATATATATATATATACATATTATATATATATATATATACATATATATATATATATATATATATATATATATATACAGGGGTGTGAAAAACTAAAGGGAGTGATTCATAACTTCATATGAACGTATGTCCTAAACCTCATAAATTTGGTACACGTTTTCCACGCATCAAGACACATTTTATGGTGTAGAACATTTTTTTTTATTTCTACCAGTGGCGTCCGTACGGGATTTGCATTGCATATTTTTGAAGAAAAAAATGGTACGCCACTGACATTATTCATTTGGATAGTCTATCTATTTTTACATAAAATATACCTCTTGCGTTTTTCTTGTCAGTTTAAAAGTTATTTAGTAAAATGTCGGAATTTTTGGAGTTTTGTTAAGCAAAACTGGCTATCTATGTACATTGCCAAATGACTTCTAAACCGTAAAAAGACTAAAAAGTTAGGGAGCAGAATAGAGAATTTCAATTTGATAATCCTTGTTCAAAATAATGGACAGTTTGTTATAAATGTTGGGTCAAAGCCAACAATTAGGGAGATATTCCGGTACAAAGATGGCGGAAAAATAATGTTTTATTTTTTATCTTAAAAACGAAAAGCGATAGAATAATGAAATTCTATGGGAGTATTACTACTATGAAAACACGCTATCTGCATAGACTACCACTATTATTCTTGTTAACTAAATTTAAAGAAAAACTTACGCAACGACTTGGAAAAAAATAAATTTGGATAGTTTGGTTTATCTAAAAACTTTTTTACTTCTTGTATTTTTTTCACAAACCTTACCGAAATTAAAAAATTGAATGTAAATCATTACGAGTCGGGACGGGGAAATTTTTGAGAAAAAAAATCTAGTGGGCCGCTGACACCGAGGCTGACACTTTTTAATGCGTTTCTAATATTGCTTTATTTGACATTGCTCAGTTTAAATACCATATTTTACGATTAATTTAATCAAAATTTGTTATATGATCGGTTTAATTGTGCAGTAATAAGAGTTTTAATTAAATCAATAGAACAATAATGATTACTTTCACGAAAGAAATGGCAGATATGCATTTTATGTACGGGCGTGGAACCGAAATTCCTTGGAAGCTTGTCGTCTTTATACACAAACATGTCCTAATCCTAGACCTCCTCATCACAGCAAATTTACTAGGCTTTATCAAAGACTACATGAATCTGGAATTTTCGAAAAATGAAAACAACTGCATCACAAGTTGCTGTCCTAAATATTATTGAAGCGCAACCTGAGACAAGTACCAGGAAAATTGCAGCGGAATTAAGTACTGATGCATCAATTGTATGAAAAATATTAAAAGAATAACAGTTATATCCTTACCATATACAGAGGGTTAAGCTCTCTTACCAAGAGATTTCGAACTGAGAATGATTTTTTCTTAATGGTTTCACCGAATAAATACCGATAATCCCTTTTTTTGTTCAAAATTTATCTTTTCGGACGAAGCTAGTTTCTTAAGACATACAATTCAAACTTTCATAACAGGCATGTATGGGCTGAAGATAATCCACATTCAATAACAGATCCTAGACATCAATATCATATTTCCGTTAACGTTTGGATAGGAATTGTCGATGAACATTTAATTGGGCCACATTTTCTACCTCTAAGATTAACTGGTGAGTCATATTTTCATTTACTACAAGAAGAATTGCCTCCTCTACTAGAACATTTACCTCCGAAAACTAGAAGAGACATGTATTATTTGCATGATGGTGCCCCAGCACACTTCAGCTTAAATGTACGAAGGTATTTAAACCTTACTTATGAAAACCGCTGGCCTCATTCTGGCTGCCTCGATCCCCAGACATAAATCCTTTGGATTTTTGTATCTGAGGATACCTGACAGAATTAGTTTACACTACCCCAGTACAGGATATCGAAGACCAAAGATATCGCATAATTGCATCATGTGATGTGATGAAAAGAAATAATCCTGGCATATTTCAGTATATTAGAGGCTCAAAGATGCGTAGAATAAATTGTTGTGATCCCATTAATTTTATTACCTTAATACTTAATTAGCATTGCATATACATTTTTAATTAAACTAAATGTATTATAATTGCTCACACATTTCCATACAAGACGCCAGTCGATATTTTTAAGTAGAATAAAACTAAGGAAGTTTGTATAGACCTTGTCCACCCAAGATGTTAGACAGATTTTATTCTGAGTATCATAAAATTTAGTATACTTTTAGATCTTGTATGAACAGTGAAATAGAATTATTTAAAAATACCATAATTCACACATAATAAAACCTTGGTTTCAAGAAATGTTTTGGCAATCATAAATAAATAAACTAGGCTATTAGACCCTTTGGGAATTATGTTGTTTTGTCGAAATTACAGAGTAACGGAGCCGACAAAGGGCCCCTCTTAGATTTAACCATTATACCTAAGTTAGTTTATGAATTGCAAAGAAGTGGACGAACAGAATTCTGCGGGTTTCTGCCCAGTACAGACACTTCTTAGCTCTTCCCCTATTTACTTAGTTTTTGTTATATTGTTGTATTTAAGTTTTCAATATAAGTGTTATTCTTTTTTAAATTAAAGTCGTGTTTTAATAACAAAGAATCCCAGTGTCTTAACAGTACTATTACCCTCAGCCATTACAATTGGCGGCAATCGGCGAGATTAGAAATATTAAACCATTACAATTGGTGGCAGCGGAAAAAAAAAGTGAATGTACCTGAAGGAACGTGTTGACGCAGCAAGAACATTGTGCAGGTGTTAGGAGGTGTTTTAGGAAATCGGCAAAGTCTGTTTGAAGGGGCGCGGAGACGCAGCAGACAACTTCCACCAGGAAACCTTGGAGGATGTTGAAGGAACGCGGAGACGCAGCAATCCACCAGGAAGAAAACTGCGAAAAAGGCTCATCGTACTTGTACCTGAGATCTAAAGGGCAACTGCGGAAATCAGTGATGAAACTGTAAGTGGAGGTTAGGTTAGGTTAGGTTGCATATTGCATTAGGGGGAGAGACTGCAAATAACAGAAAATACATTTAAAAAAAAATATTAAATAATAACAATAATTATATTTAAGACAAGTAACAATATATAAAAAAAATTAAAATATAAATTAAAATAAAAATATTTATGCTTATATTTAATATATATAATAATAAAAAAAATATTAATAATAAAATATTAGATACTTCTTGTACTACTGATTTTTCGAGAACTTTTTTGAAACGAAATCAAAATAAAAAACAATTATTTCGTATTACGCATATATTTTTAAAATTAAGAAGTAAATTGTAAATTTAATTTTTTTTTTTAATGTCTGAGGATAAAAACGCTATCGATGTTTTAAATCAAATTGATTCGGTTGATGGTTGTGGAGATGCGAGCTCTCTTCAATTTTTTATAAAAAAATTGCGATGCAATTATGAAAATAGTCAAAACAGCAGAAAAACAAAACTTAGCTGAATTAATTTTTGCAACCAAATTAAAAGAAAAGGCACAGGAAGTTACTCAATATAAGGAATTTGGAAATTGGGATGAAATAAAAGACTTTTTATTAGAACAGTTTGTAGATAAGAGACCACCATATCATTTTTTAACATTAATAATGAATATTAGGCAAAATGGCAATGAAAGTGTAAAAGAATATGGGAATAGATTAAGAAAATTATTTAATAAATACAAAGAAACATGCTATTTAAATTACGGGGTCGACGAAGCAAGAATTTTAATAAATAATTTAGAGTCAGTTTTAGTTAACAATGTTTAGTCGCAATGATTTAGACAGAGCTATTTCAACAGCGGTAGAAATGGAATTAGAACATAACGATAGATTTAAACCAGGGCAAAATTTTAGAAATAATATAGGATTTTTAAGCAATCAGGGGAATAGAAATTTTAATTATAGGCAGTTTAATAATGAAAATTCATGTTTATATTGTAGAAAAAATAACCACTTAACGTCGCAATGTAGACTTCTTAGAAGCCATGAACAAAGGCAAATAAATAATACCACAAATTATCGAAATTTTCCACCTTATTCAAATTTTAATAATTTTTCAAATTATCAAAACAATTTTTCAAATTTTCCTGTTAATAACGGTAATTATAGTCAATCCAATTACAATAACAATAATTTTAATCAAAATAATAACCGCTCTCAAAATTTTAATAATCAAAATGTTAATAATACATATCGGCCAAATCACAATACACGCAATAATACATCTTTTAGACTACAAACACAACCACAATATTCACAAAGATTTCCAAATTCACAAAATACATTTCCGCCTTCGCGACAGATAAGAACTATAAATTCACAACATTCACGCAATGATAATAATTTACCACCGGAAGTGCAAAATCCAATTTTTACTAATAATTCTCAACATGAAATTTTAGGCCAACATAAAAAAACTGTACCTCAGGATGCACTGCCTAGCACATCTTATGAAAATATTTCGGGAAACGACAATTAAGCCTTAGTAGCATAAAGCCGACTAAGTGCTTTTTAGATAATAAAGGCTGTTTAATTCAAGAAAATTCCTTAAAAGCTAACCAAAATTCCGTTAAATCAATTTTACTCTCTGATAATTATAAACAATTAGATATTTTAACTTTTCAATCGCCAAATGTAAAAACTGGACAAACAAAACTTTTGTTAGATACTGGAGCGGATGTGAGCTTATTAAAACAATCTATTTTACAAAGTAATGTCGATATAAAACAAAATTGCATAGTAGAATTAAAAGGCATAGGTAAAGAGCCTGTTTATACCTTAGGTATTTGTTCAATTTCGATTAATTTAAAAAATAACAAAACTTTACTTCATCCTTTTCATATTGTTCCTAATAGTATTCCTATAAAAAAATGATGGTATTTTAGGGCGAGACTTTTTACAAAAATATAAGGCAAAAATAATAATAATAAGAAAACCGTTTACTTTGAAGAAAATTATTTTAAAATTTTGCCATCTGAAACAGTAACAACAATTCCTCCTAGATGTGAAATCATACTTCCTGCTAGTGCTAACATTTCAGATACACAAGGAATTATAAACTCAAAAAAACTTTCTGAAAACCTTTTTCTAGGTTCTACCTTAACCAAAGTTTAAAATTACAAATGTTTAATTAGTATTTTAAATATTTCAAATGAAGCAATAACAATTCCAATTCCTCGAGTTAACATTGAACCTATTTGTTTAAATGAATCCAAGCTAGTAGAAATAAATAATATTTCACAAATTAATAGATTCAAAAAAATTAAAAACGTAATAAATTTGGAAGGCTTAAATACTGAGGAAATTAGTTCATTATTGGATATTTGTCAAGAATTTAGTGATATATTTTATTCAGAAGGCGATAAGTTGACCTTTACTAATACTCTCAAACATACTATATTAACAGATCCAACTAAAAGACCCATTAATATAAAACCCTATAGGTTACCTTTCAAACAGAGAAATAATTAATGAACAAACGGGTCAAATGTTAAAAAACGGAATAATATCTGCTTCAAATAGTCCGTGGAATAGTACCTTACTCGTAGTTCCAAAGAAAAGCGATATTTCGTCGCCTAAATTTAGAATTGTAGTAGACTTTAGAAAATTAAACGATATAAGCGTAGGAAATGCCTTTCCACTTCCAAACATAACTGATATTTTAGACCAGCTAGGAAATTCTCATTATTTCACTACTTTAGATTTAGCCAGCGGGTTCCATCAGGTTAAAATGAATGAAAATGACAAAGTTAAAACAGCTTTTAGTACACCTAACAGGATGCCATTTGGATTAAAGGGAGCCCCCGCTACATTTCAAAGATTAATGAACACGGTTTTAAACGGACTTAATGGCATTAAATGTTTTATCTATTTAGATGATGTAGTAATATATGCAAATAATTTAAAAGAACATAATGCGAGATTAATAGAAATATTTCAAAGACTTAGGAAAAATAATTTAAAACTTCAACCTTCAAAATGTCAATTTTTACGTAAGGAATGTTTATATTTAGGACATATTATTACCGAACGCGGTATTAAACCAGACCCAACAAAAATTTAATGCGTATCTAAATTTCCGCAACCAAAAAATGCAAAGGACATAAAATCATTTCTAGGCCTAGTTGGGTACTATAGGAAATTTATTGAAAATTTTGCAAAAATCGCTAAGCCTTTGACAAAATTATTAAAAAAAGACGCAACTTTTAATTGGGATAATGCATGCGAAAACTCATTTCAAACTCTTAAAGAAAATATCATTTCTCCACCCGTTCTTCAATACCCAGATTTTTCCAAAGAATTCATAATAACTACCGACGCCAGTAATTATGCAGTAGGAGCGATTCTTTCACAAGGTAAAGTTAATAGCGATCGACCAATTGCGTACGCCAGTAGAACTTTAAACAGGGCTGAGCAAAATTATTTAACTACTGAAAAGGAACTAACAGCAATAGTATGGGCTGTAAGACATTTTCGACCGTACATTTTTGGCACTAAATTTAAAATGGTAACCGATCATAAACCATTACTCTATGTATTTAATATTAAAGATCCGGGTTCACGATTAACAAGATTTAGGCTTAAATTAGAAGAATATGATTTTGAAATCATGTATAAAGCAGGCAAAATTAATGGCAACTTAATTACGAATTATCAAGAATTTCAAAAATACCTACAAACCCATATTGTTAATTCAAAAATTATAGAAAAAAATACAAGTCTCTTTAAAATATCAAATTCTAACCCCATCGCAATATTTCTACCAAAAAATTTAGACATTGAGCATTTAAGTGTTTTAAAAAATAACAAACAACTTAAGTATTTTTTAGAATCTTTTAATAATACTAGTCAACTAAATATAGCCTCAGTTTTTCATTATCATGACATTAATTTCAAACTGTTTTTACTCGTAGACAATGTAAATATGTTTGATAATTTTAGTTACGAAAATATTTGGTCCGCATTAATAAGTCTACGAAGTCTGATCTATAATGATAAATTAAAATTGTCCCTTATTAAATACCACTATAATCCTTCAATAAAATGGGAAATCATAATGCCAATGATAAGGTATATTTTTAAAGATCTAGATGTTGAAATAACAGTATATAATAATAGCTTAATAACTCATTCAGATCCCGACAAAGAAACTTTATTACATGAATTTCACAACTGTCTCTTGGGGGGACATCAAGGGGTATCTCGGACGTATAAAAAAATGCCACAGTTATATACTTGGAGGGGCTTAAAAAAAGATATCAAAAGATTTATTAAAAAATGCGAACTTTGTCAAAAAAATAAATTATCTCGAAAAACAAAAATGCCAATGACAATAACAACTACAGCTTCTAAACCTTTTGAAAAATGTTTTTTGGACATAGTTGGTCCATTACCAGAAACCGAACACGAACACAAATATATATTTAACCTTTCAGGACGACCTTACTAAATATATTATTCCTATGAAAAATCAAGAAGCTTCAACGGTTGCTCATCATTTTGTAAAAAACATAATTTGTCTTTTTGGAATTCCTGAATCATTAGTAACTGACCAAGATTCAAATTTTCTTAGCGAACTTTTTAAAGATACATGTAAACTCCTAAAAATAAAAAAGTTCCAAACGAGTAGGTACCATCCAGAATCGAACGAAGCATTAGAGGTTTTAGAAGAATATTTGAGAAATTTTATAACAACATCTTAAAAAGACTGGGATACCTGGATCCCTTTTGCAACTTTCACATATAACACTACGCCGCATACTGCAACACAATACTCTCCTTTTGAGCTTTTATTCGGTGTTGTTCCCAACTTACCTACATCAATTAATCAGCCTCCAAAAACACAATATACTTATGATGATTTTGTTAGTAACTTAAAACAAAATTTGCAATATTCTCATCAACTCGCCAAAGAAAAGTTAATTAAAAGCAAAAATAAATCGAAAGAAAATTTTGATAAACATTCATTTTTAAGAAAATTTGAAGTAGGCGATAAGGTACTATTATATGATGATTCCGTTCGAAGAGGTAGAAGTAAAAAGATTTCTTCATTATGGGTGGGACCATATAAAATAATAAAAAAAAATTCTGATGTAAATTATACAATTCAAAAAGGAAAAATAAACAAACTATTCATGCAAACAGGCTAAAATTCTTTTACCATTAACAAATAAAAAATATATTTATTATAGAATGTTCATACGTAATTTAATAAATTAATAACAATTAAAAAAAATGTGTATATTTGTGTAAATAGGATTATTATTTTAGGTTCAGTATTTTAATGATAATAGCAACCATAGCTTTGACCTACTCCGAGTATAACGTTACATACTACGATTACAATCCTGGAATACATTTTGAAAATTTAGGAGAACTTCGGCTGTTTAATAATAAATGGAAATTAGTTACTTATGTAGATTTAGACAATGTTAGCAATAAGTTGTTATCACTAAAAAATCATCACAAAAACACGAAAGAATTGTGTAATCATAATAACGCTCAGTATCACTTTTTCATATGCGAAGTTTTTTTAAAATCATCAAAGTATACTTTTGAAAAAATAGAAAAAGTTTTGCATGAACTCGTGGGTCATAATAGTTTAAGTAGAAATAAAAGAGGATGGTTCAATATAATAGGAAAAGCTACAAAAGTTTTATTTGGAACTCTAGACGAAGATGACGCAAATTATTATAATGAGAAAATTTCAGAAATCACTAAAGACGATCGTTCAGTTTTAAATCTCTTAAAACAACAAACAAATATTGTACAATCTACTTTAATAAATTTTAATAATACAATAGGCACCTTAGACTTTAATGAAAATATTAAAAAATAACGTTAGACGACTTAATAATGAATTAAATAAAGAACAAAAAGATGTCCAGTTTTTATCATTTAAGGCTAAATTACAAGAACACATAACCTTACTAAATATGATGCTAAATCAGTTAGAATTAGAAATTATACGAATTACAAATGCAATTTTAGTAGCAAAGAAAGGTGTATTACATCCTTCAATTTTAACACCCGTTAGACTCGTTAATGAATTAAAAAAAGTTTTTGAATCCTTACCTCATGGAGTCGAATTTCCAATACCACTAGATCCTAACAATGCAAATCTTCTTCTCAATGTAATAGAATTACAAGTATATTTTGAAGGTAAACGTTTAATATACATAATAAATATTCCCTTAGTAGTATCAAATCTTTTTTATATTTATAAAATATCGCCATTTCCTAAACTATTAACTGCAAATGAAACCATCTTCAAAATACGTGGCAATAGACGAAACCAAACAACAATTTATGACTTTTTCAGAAATCGAATATAATGCTTGTTTAAAAATTAAAAAAAAATAAGATAGTAATTTGTAAACAACAAAAACCAGTATTTTTGGCACACTTAGAAAACAGTTGTGAAATCAAACTACTTCAGGTTATAAATAAAATACCAGACAACTGTGATAAACGGATTATACATTCGGATAGGGCAATTTTTATCCAGTTACAAACCAGTAACACGTGGTTATTTGCAGTACCTCATCCAGAGAGCCTCACAATATCTTGTAATAATAAAAATAAACCTGAAAACATAATATTAAGAACTTGCGGCAGCGTAACACTAGGGAAACAATGTAAGGGTTATAGTGCATCATCCATGCTTGTGCCTCATGATAATATTTTTTCATCAAAAGTGTTCAGTGAATTTATTCCACCATTTAATATTACAGACAATTGTTGCGAAGAAACAAGAAAGTATAATTTAAATTTAAGTGAGGTTTTACTAGACGAACATTATAAAATATTGTCTAAACATATACCAGAACTTAACGTTGCCTGTCATAAGTTGGAAGACATAGGCAAAATGGCCGAGGAACTTGAAAAAAACAAAGTAACACGTAATTATACATTTTCGGCTTCTATTATAGCCTATATTTTAGCCTTGTGTATAATTATTTTCAAGATTTATAAACTATATAAAAGGTGTTTTAAAAAAACTGCTTGTTGTGGTATGTTACCAAATTTTTGTATCAGAGTTAATCAGACAATTGAACCATCCCCACAAAACAGAGGTAGACATATCGCTAGATATACTTCAGAGGAAGTGGACAGTGATCACTCTGAAGAAAATGTTAGAGTAGAACTTTCTAGGCGCGGAGCCTTTGATTAAGGACCTGCTAGAGGATCAGTTAAATCAAATTAAGATGTTCTATATTATAATTTTTATTCTAAGATAAGGTTTATTGTAAAAGTATTAGTATAAGTAGTAGTTAGTAACAAGTAGCTATTTCGAGTTAACATATTTTAAGAGATTTTCTTCGTTAGGACTCTATAAAATCTCTCACCAAGGGGGGGGGGTGTTGTGATCCCATTAATTTTATTACCTTAATACTTAAGTAGCATTGCATATACCGGGTGTCAACGATATCGTTTTACACGATGCCATTCAATTGCTTTTTAGGTTAGAATTTTTTTATTTGGGTTAACGAAATATGGTATTAAGACACATATTTTTCATGAAAAAACAATTGAATATTACTGCCAGTTTTTCCGATATCAGAACCAAGTTAAGAATTTCAAATGGAACCCTGTATATTATTTTCAATAGTTTGATAGAGCTTAGAATTACCTTTTCAATGACATATCACACGTTATATTTTTTTTCAAAATGGCGGACCAGGAAGCGCTTTTTCAAAATTCAATATGGCGGTCGTTTCCCGATACCGATGAAATTTTTGTTTAACAAATTATTAAAATATTAAACAAAATCGGGTTTTCAATGGATTTTAATCAAATTTAAAATCAAATTTTTAATTTATCACAAAATAGGATAAGTTTAATTTTTTCTCTAAAATGTGAACTTTTTCTTAAATTTTCTCAAAGATTTTAAATAGAAAGTTGTATTTATTAAATATTAGTATTAAAGTATATCTTATTAGCTACACGAAACCGCATAACAAGCCGTATTTTTGCTTTTTGTTTCAGAAAAAATTGACAAAACCTTGCCGATATACATTTTTCCTAATACATAACATGAAACAAACACACACATATTATTAATCAGAAAATCCTGGAATATTTTTTATTGTTTATTGCTAAGTAATTTTGTATTATTTTGACATTTTATGACTGTTGTCTTATTTTAGGAAAGCGAGAAAAAATCACAAGTAGTATTAATTTTATTTTACCGGTAGATACGGTGCAGTAACATGAAAGATGACTTAACTAAGATAAGTAGGCCTTGGAAACAATTGCATAGGGATGCCATTATAATTTTCATTAGATTTAACCAGAAACGTCAAAAGTACTGTTTTGTATCGACATTTCTGATATCGTTACATTTTTACACTGAGAAGTGGTTCTAGTTAGTTTTAAAAATAGATATTATGGTTTATTCAAGAGAACATCAAATTGACATGCTCCTTATTTATGGGGAATGTCGCAAAAATTCAAGGGACACAGAGAGATTATACCAGGAACGCTTTCCGAATCGTGACGCTCCTTCACATGCATATTATCCTTGGCTAGTACAACATTTAAAAAATGAAAATAATGGTGGTGTCCATGCTAATGGCAATGATGGTTTCGTAGTAAGCGAAGAAGGGGAAACAAACATTTTAGCGTACATCGAGTATGACCGTACAGCTTCCCTTCGTGAATTAGGCAAACAGTGCAATACGTCCCATGAAAGCGCCAGAAAAATTTTAAAGAAACACGGGTTTAAATCGTTTAAGTATCAAATTCACCACCACCTATTTGAAAATGACTTCCAAAGACGACTTATTACTTATTGCAATTGGTTTTTAGATAATTATAGAATAAGTCCTGTGTTTCATCATAAGATTATTTTTTCGGACGAATCAAGGTTTACTAATCTAGGGATGTTTAATAGAAATAATTTTCGTTATTGGGCAAAGGAAACTCAAAGATTAGTGAGAGAAGGTGCCTTCCAGGAACGTTTTGGAGTTAATGTTTGGTTAGGCGTTGTAGGACTAAGCGTTATTGGTCCAATATTATTCCATCAGCCTTTAACTGGCGAGATGTATTTGGACTTTCTCGAAAATGAAATTGAACATTTTATAAATAATTTGCAGCAAAATGATGATTTAGTTTACCAACAAGATGGCGCCCCTGCTCATAATTCAAGAATTGTTGCAAATTACTTGAATGAACGATTTGGTGAGAACTGGTTGGGAACCAATGGACCAATTCGATGGCCAGCGAGGTCGCCTGACCTAACCCCGCTTGATTTTTCTATATGGGGTCATCTGAAAGAAAAAGTGTATGCAACTCCTGTAAAATCGTTGGAAATGTTAGAAAATAGAATAAGACGAGCCGTTGAGAGTATCTCAGAACAGCATTTACGAAACCTGCTCGCGGAAAATGTTGAGAGAGTTACACTATGCCAAGAACAAGGCGGACAGCGCATAGAACATTTAATTGAGTGACTTTTGTATTAATTGTGAAAGTTTGATTTTAAATTAGCATTAAACCCAATAAAAACCCCCATATTTGTTTATTATTTCTACCTATAATTCAAAAATATCTTCGGTGTTAGAAAATGGCCGCCATATTGAATTTTGAACAAAAGCTTCCTGGTCCTCCATTTCGAAAAAAAATCAACTTGTGATATGTCAATGTAAAGGGAATTCTAAGTTCTATCAAACTGTGTGAAAAAATATACAGGGTTCTTTTTAAACTTCTTGACTTAGGTCTAGGTATTTCCGGAAAAACCGAAAGCCTACCGGTAAAATAAAATTAATACTACTTGTGAATTTTTCTCGATTTCCTAAAATAAGACAGCAAAAATCATAAAATGTCAAAATAATACAAAATTGCTTATCAATAAAAAATATTCCGAAATTTACTGATTAATAATATGTGTGTGTGGGTGTGTGTGTTTCATGTTATGTATTACGAAAAATGTATATCGGCAGAGTTTCGTCAATTTTTTCTCAAACAAAAAGCAAAAATACGGTTTGTTATGCGGTTTTGTTTTTCTCAGTGTAAAAATGTAACGAAAGTTATCAGAAATGTCGATACAAAACAGTACTTTTGACGTTTCTGGTTAAATCTAATGAAAATTATAATGGCATCCATATGCAATTGTTTCCAAGACCTACTTATCTTAGTTAAGTCATCTTTCATGTTACTGCACCGTATCTACTGGTAAAATAAAATTAATACTACTTGTGATTTTTTCTCGCTTTCCTAAAATAAGACAACAGTCACAAAATGTCAAAATAATACAAAATTACTTATCAATAAACAATAAAAAATATTCCAGGATTTTCTGATTAATAATATGTGTGTGTTTGTTTCATGTTATGTATTAGGAAAAATGTGTATCGGCAAGGTTTTGTCAATTTTTTCTGAAACAAAAAGCAAAAATACGGCATGTTATGCGGTTTCGTGTAGCTAATAAGATATACTTTAATACTAATATTTAATAAATACAACTTTCTATTTAAAATCTTTGAGAAAATTTAAGAAAAAGTTCACATTTTAAAGAAAAAGTTAAACTTATCCCATTTTGTGATAAATTAAAAATTTGATTTTAAATTTGATTAAAATCCATTGAAAACCCCATTTCGTTTAATATTTTAATAATTTGTTAAACAAAATATCATCGGTATCGGGAAACGACCGCCTTATTGAATTTTGAAAAAGCGCTTCCTGGTCCGCCATTTTGAAAAAAAAATATAACTTGTGATATGTCATTGAAAAGGTAATTCTAAGCTCTATCAAACTATGTAAAATAATATACAGGGTTCCATTTGAAATTCTTAACTTGGTTCTGATATCGGAAAAACTGGCAGTAATATTCAATTGTTTTTTCATGAAAAATATGTGTCTTAATACCATATTTCGTTAACCCAAATATAAATATCCTAACCTAAAAAGCAAATGAATGGCATCGTGTAAAACGATATCGTTGACACCCGGTATATTTTTAATTAAACTAAATGTATTATAATTGCTCACACATTTCCATACAAGACGCCAGTGGATATTTTTAAGTACAATAAAACTAAGGAAGTTTGTTTAGACCTTGTCCACCCAAGATGTTAGACAGATTTTATTCTGAGTATCATAAAATTTAGTATACTTTTAGATCTTGTATAAACAGTGAAATAGAATTATTTAAAAATACCATAATTCACACATAATAAAACCTTGGTTTCAAGAAATATTTTGGCAATCATAAATAAATAAACTAGGCTATTAGACCCTGTCGAAATTACAGAGTAACGGAGCCGACAAAGGGCCCCTCTTAGATTTAACCATTATACCTAAGTTGCAAAGAAGTGGACGAACAGAATTTTACGGGTTTCTGCCCAGTACAGACACTTCTTTGCTCTTCCCCTATTTACTTAGTTTTTGTTATATTGTTGTATTTAAGTTTTTAATATAAGTGTTATTCTTTTTCTAAATTTATGTCGTGTTTTAATAACAAAGAATCCCAGTGTCTTAACAGTTTTATTATCCTCAGCCATTACAATCGGCGGTAATCGGCGAGATTAGAAATATTAAACCATTACAAAATGCATGTATTATATCACAAAGCAGGAATTTTCAACACTTGCTATAAAAAAAGTCCTCGTTTCTGCGTAGGACGTTGTGTTTTTATTTGTGTTCCAATTTGTAAACCATTTTTTTAAAGAACGGTTAGGATAGGGTAGTTTGAAACATGTTCGTTAATCAATTATTTTTAAAATGTGATTGTTCAGAAGAAAATTTAACATTAGTATAAAATAAAACTGTGTTTCAAAGCAGCCAACTAGATTATTTTTCTAAAATAAATTTGTTTGTCCCGTAATGCTTTACATTTTATTTTTTAATTTCAAATCTGTAAGATTAATAATTAATGTAAGAAAAGAAACCTTTTCATATAAAACTATAACTTTTGTATATATTTTTTTTCCTATAAAATCAGATAAAAAAGGAGGAGGGACCATATATAGTAGAATACCCTGTAGAAGATAAGAAATAAAGAAAGTAGGACGGCCATGTTTCGGAAACCGGTTATCGCGCGGTTTTGGGAAATACATTTTTTTAGTAATAGTGGAAAAATAGCCATAAATTATTTTCAAGTTCCTAGGATGACCAGTAATGGGCGAAACACTAATTGCTAACTATAAAAACAGTGTCTCTTCCCTGGTAAAAGGGAAGTATTGTAATCGTGAAAAATCACTCTCCGAGATTTTTTCAGATCTTCACGTTTCGGGTCACTAGATTCCGAAAAACGTCGGACTGTCTGTCTGCCTCTTTCTGTGTCTCAAATTTTGCACAAGCATCAAGTGTTACATTGCAATTAACTAGTAACATTTTGGTCCGAATTCAAGATGCCGTAACAAAATGGCGGCTTAATAAAATATTTAAAATTTCAGCCTGAAAAACTGCTTAATGGATTGATTTCAAATTGTGTGCCATAACTAATTGTGGTATAGGGCTCAACTAAGAAAATTGTGGTAATAATTCAAGATGGCCGAACAAAATGGCGACAAAATAAAATGTTTGTAATCGTGAAAAAATCCTAGTCGTCCCTAGATTAATTCAAATTTTGATTAAAAATTAAGGGTCATATGGGGATGACCTGGTGATATTTTAGTAAAAATCCAATATGGCGAAACAAAATGGCGGCTTAGTGAAATGTTAAATAAATTAATAAAAAACTACTTATCCAATTTATCTCAAATTTTTCACAAACATCAAAGTATTATGTTAAAATTAAAAAAATAAAAAAATGGTAAAATTTTGGTACGAAGCCAACATGGCGGAACAAAATTCAGCCTGAAAAAACTACTTAATGGATTGGTTTTAAATTGAGTGCCATAACTAGTTAAATTGTGGTACTAATTCAAGATGGCCGAATAAAATGGCGGCCAAATAAAAAACGTTTTAGCGTCCGTAGATGCCAAAAAGTATTTTTTATCAATTCCGTCGGTCTGTTTGTCTGTGGCATAACTTAAAAACCACTTGCCAGATTGACTTCAAATATAATCAAAAGTTTAGGGTCATATGGCAAAAAAAGTATTACTATAAAAACTAATTATTCAATTTACCTATGCACAATATATATATATATATATATATATATATATATATATATATATATATATATATATAGCTCGGCGCTCGCCTTTATAATTGCAAATAACGTCATTACGCCATTTATTTTTTTTTAATATTCTTGATATGGAACCACTTTAGTAATATCTTGAATATTCCCTGAAAATTTCATCCAAATTGGTGAAACCGTCGCGCGTCGCGAAGTTATCGATGTACATAAAAAATACATAGGGTTAAATGGAGGAGCTATATTTTAGTACAGGAAAAAGCGGGATGAAAACCATGTTTGATTTTTTATTTTAAATATTTTTAACTCAGATGGCAAACATAAATAAATTAAATTTTTGCCAGGAAAATATTATATTTAAATAAATCATAAGTCCTACCGTAACTAATTTTTATTTAAGACGAGTGCGAAGAGGTGTATATCTCTCCAACGTCCTTTCGAAGTTCTCTGAACCCTGTTATTACCCTACTGTACACAAAGAGACAAAATTAGGTCAACAAAACTGTGGGCTTCAAATGCACTTAATCTTTTGGAACAATTATTATTGTTTCATGTATGTGTAGCTCTTGCTGTTAGGGTCGGTAAATTTATGAAAAATAGCCTCGCGCTGGAGAGAGACCTAATATTAGTTAACTTAATCAAAACTGGGACATAGTGAATGGAAAGAATCTCTTATCTTATGGGTTACCTGTATATGGAATGATTGAAACAATATCATAATGAAGCCATACGGAATTGCTCAGTTTGATTGTTTTCGTTAATGATAAGAACCTCGAAATTCAACTCACAGCTAAGTTGCATAAAAACAATATTTTCACAATACAAAATTATAGATTAGATGAGTTATATGTTTTACTCTTTATAGATTATTTGATTTAATTGTGTTTCGTACCCTAGCTCAAAGAATTGTAAAATGTTATTAATTATATTTTCGTTCCGAATACTAGCTAATTAATTGTTTGTAATTATATCGGTAATTATTGAAATTTCAATTATTCTACTGATAAAGGCAATTATTTATTTATTTATTAAACTATGAAGTGACTGCTTCTTAAAACTCTATGCCAAACTATATAATATAACATATATACAATATTATATGTATATTATACCTATTTTAAACAAAGGGCGAATACCATAACCTGAGCAATAAAATGCTTATGATTTAGCCAAAGTTAAAATAATGACATCTGACCTTGTATTATCAAATTTAATTTTTAAATCCCCTACATGAAGCGAGCTTTACTCCGTTTTGTTCTATTGGGTCCGAGAAATAGAAGATTGGTTAAGAATATATTTTATCAAGGATTAACCTTATAATTTTAAGCTTCCCTTTAAACTATATAAACTAATATTGTGCCTAAAACATATTTTTCAATAATTTTCCTTGGAGTAAGCTTTGCTTACAAAGACATTTTTGAGGAAAATTGATATAATTATATATAATTAATTATAGGATTAAAAGATAGGCAGTTATATTCACAGAACTTATAAAAAATACTTGACGGTCAAAAAATAAGATAATGATTTTAAGATTGCGTTATCATGTTTATATAAAACTATGATTTCATTCTCACTTTTATTGTTTAACTAAATCTTGATAAATTTACGTTTAAACTATTTAACTAGAAGCATGTACTTTTAAATACTGTTTAAATTTAAAAACTTTAAAAACCAGTTTACAAAGAAAAACCGAGGAAAAAAACAACAGCTCTTTTAAAAAGTTATCAAACCAGATATATTAATAATCTGTAAGAAAGGACCCATTTGAGGGACATATAATATACAGGTATTCTATTAAAAAAACGGAAGTTGGCGTCAGAAGATACATAAAGTGACAAACGTTTGGATTTTACAGGATAACAAAATTGCCAAAGCGGCACTATTTTTAAACCCTCAATAACTCGAAAAGGGATAAATTTTAACGCATAGTGGTTTATACAAAAATTGTATAGAATATTTATTAAAATCAGAAAAGTACATAATACACAGAGTGTATTCATTAAAAAAATATTATTGTTTCACTAATAATAAAAACGGACGACCACGATATACCAAAACATTCTAAAATTATATATTTTTTATCAAAATCTAATTTTTATATAAACTTGGTTTCGTTACTCTTCTTGATTTCAAAAAGGCCTCCTTTCTAGTTGTAAACGTGCTACATATACACACTGTGTAATCTTTTACTTTCGGGGAAAAAATAAATGTTTTGTTACGAAGGAATTTTCAGATAAAGCCAATTTACCTTTTCTACTTCTCTCGTAAAAGGGAAGTATTGTAATCGTGAAAATATCATCTGAGATTTTTTCAGAACTTCACGTTTCAGAGTCCCAAGATACCGAAATAGCCTGCCGCTACGTGTCGTTCTGTGAAGCAGCCGAGTGCGAAAAAACATTTTCCGCAAGAGTTAGGTACAATAGTTTTTCATCATAATTTTGAAAAATTGTGAAGAAAAAAGTTGTTCCTTTTTTGATTTTTTTGCCATATGCCGAATTTCAGCGATATCGGTTGACTTCAAATTTTTGTACTTTTTTTGAACTTGATGCTTTTTGCCTTTCCTGAATGTAAACTAACCTGAATTAAACTATTTATTTTTGATCAATTCATTGCCTAAATGCATTTTATTAACTAATTTTTTATTTTAAACGCCATTTTGTTGACAAAAACATAAATGGGTCAAACAAATGAGTCCAACTTGAAGCAAAGTTTATACAGTTTCGGCAATTTAAAGTAAAACAATTCTAAAATTAATTATTTGTTAAGTGTATACATATCTGTTTGCTTTTAAATAAAATCCAAACTGAGAAAAACGGTTTTTCTATTTTATATAGTCTTTTCTAAAAATAAATTCAATATTTTTACTAAATTATTAAAGTAACCAAATAAAAACTAAACTATATATTTAGCGTATAGTACTCCAAAAATAAGAAAAAAGTTTTATATAAACATAGGTCCGAAAACACTTTGTTTCCGAGATACAGGGTGTTATTTTGAAAACGTTACTCTCCCTTTATCTGGGAAACAAAGCGTTTTCGCTCCTGTTTATATCATTTGGGGGAGAATTATACGCCAAATACGTTAAATAGGCTTTTTTTGTATCATCCTGTTTTCCCTGCAGATTTTATAAAAGGGATTTGGTCAAAGTTCATCACTCTGTATATATTAAAATCTTGCAGCAGAATTGAGATCAAATCTCTTCAAGAAGGTCAAGAAATGCAAGCTATTTCATTTTCAAGACCATTGATTGAAAGCCAGTTCCCATAAAAAGTGTAAGGGGTCCTTTGAGATGTAAGGTAAATCACGTGAGGATTTTTTTATTCTCATTTTGGATTATTTTTTACCCATATGCAAATAGTTTCAATGCTATAATTTGTTTTTAAATTTTTCACTTTTTTTTAAAATTTAATGGGTTTTCGCCCAACCAAACGTAAACCAAACCTTGATTGAAATGTATATTCTTTCTGAACTAATGTCTCTTAAAACGGCATTTTGTTGACGAAATCGAAAATAGGCCTAAATAATACGCATAACTTAATACAAAATTTATGCAGTTCTAATAATTTAATGTAAAATGTTTTAAAACTCGGTTTTTTTATTAAATTAATACATATGTATTTATTTTTTTACCAAAACATAATTAAGAAATCCCTTAATTTTTATAATGTTCGTCCTGAAAATAAATAGAACATTTTAGTAAAGTACTGAAATGACCAAATAAAATCTATATTATCAAGGAGCCTATGGAAACAATTGAATACATTGTCTATCCAAGTATTCCATTTTTAAAGTATATAGTTTGACAGTTAGTTGTTTATGAATGTAAGAAAATGTTAACTATTGAAGACAGAATTGAAATTATATTAATATGTGACGAAACTAATTCTCGACGAGAAGTGGCCGACATTTTTAATGCACGTCATCCAGGTAAAAATTTGCACCAATCTACCGTTAGTAGGATTATGCTTAAATTCAGGTCAAGTGGCTCAGTCGAAAATTCCTTTAAAAAGCCCCACAAACCTTTGAGGATTAATAAAGAAATGGAATTGAATGTGTACCTGGATGTTGTAGAAGATGGAAAAACGAGTATTAGAAATATTTCAAAAAGACAGGTGTAAGCAAAGAGAGTGTACGAAAAATTTTGCAAAAAAATAAGTTTAAACCGTTTAAACCAAGATTTATAAGCACCTTAAAAGAACGGGATTTTAATATTCGTTTGGGATTCTCGTTTTGGTATCAAGGGGAAGAGATTTCTTTTTTTACTATCCGTATAAAATTTTATAAACAGATTTAAATTACGAGGATTATCTTCGATTTCAAAATAATCAAATAAGAGAAGTTTTGGACAACAGCTCCTTAATGTCAGAAATAATTTATGGTATGAGTGTAACAGGGCACGTATCCACAATACAGCAGAAGTTAAGGAGTGTCTCCTAGAAATGTTTAGAGCGAATATGATTGGACGTGGTTTCGAGCAAAACTGGCCTCCTCGCCAAATTTGACTCCCTTAGACTTTTTTTATGAAGCTACCTAAAACAGACCGTTTAGAAATATCGATTATTTAGAAAATGTTATTCGGGAGTGCATTGTGACTATGTGTGAAAAATTTAAAAACAAATTATAGCATTGAAACTATTTGCATATGGGTAAAAAATAATGCAAAATGATAATTAAAAAAAAATCCTCACGTGATTTACCTTACATCTCAAAGGACCCCTTACACTTTTTATGGGAACTGGCTTTCAATCAATGATCTTGAAAATGAAATAACTTGCATTTCTTGACCTTCTTGAAGAGATTTGATCTCAATTCTACTGCGAGATTTTAATATATACAGAGTGATGAACTTTGACCAAATCCCTTTTATAAAATCTGCAGGGAAAACAGGATGATACAAAAAAAGCCTATTTAACGTATTTGGCGTATAATTCTCCCCCAAATGATATAAACAGGAACGAAAACGCTTTGGTTCCCAGACAAAGGGCGAGAAACGTTTATATAATAACACCCTGTATCTCGGAAATAAAGTGTTTTCGGACCTATGTTTATATAAAACTTTTTTCTTATTTTTGGAGTACTATACGCTAAATATATAGTTTAGTTTTTATTTGGTTACTTTAATAATTTAGTAAAAATATTGAATTTATTTTTAGAAAAGACTATATAAAATAGAAAAACCGTTTTTCTCAGTTTTGATTTTATTAAAAAGCAAACAGATATGTATACACTTAACAAATCATTCATTTTAGAATTGTTTTATTTTAAATTGCCGAAACTGTATAAACTTTGCTTCAAGTTGGACTCATTTGTTTGACCCATTTATGTTTTTGCCAACAAAATGGCGCTTAAAATAAAAAATTAGATAATAAAATGCATTTAGGCAATGAATTGATCAAAAATAAATAGTTTAATTCAGGTTAGTTTACATTCAGGAAAGGCAAAAAGCATCAACTACCACGTTGTAGTAGATTGAAAATTCTTTGAAATTTCTTGAAAGTTTTTGGAGCACCATTTGATGAGCTTTTCGTATTCCTGAATGTATCTGACTTTGGATTTTTCTGGAAGCAAATCCAAATCTATTTATTTTGCTGCGTTCATAATATATTCTGGAACCCCGTCTTACATAGCCAGATTGTTAAATATACTTAAATTAATTGTAATAATGCAAAATTACAGAAAATATGCACAAAAAAGCAATTAATGACAAATAAATATGTCGAAATGTCAGTTTGTTGATTCCTAACAATTGACTTTAACTTGGAAACCTGGTAGCCAACCTAAACGAAATGCATTAAGCCTGCTACATACTCTGAGATATGTATCAAAGACGGTTAATTAATAAATTATTAAATAATAAAACCGATTTTCCGCATGGCTCACTGTGATCAAAAATTAGTGTCTAGCTTTCCAAAAATAAAAATAACTACTTAACCCAACTTTCTTTTCCTTGATACACTATACTAATAGATAATGTTTGAATATATATTTAACAATTTTAAAATATTATTGGCTTATTTTTACATTTTACCACGCCGCAAACATCGCGTCATCCTTGAGCTCTGTTTATCGCGTTGTGACTTGTCAAATTTTGATTAGTTTGCAAAGCGTTGGTGACAGTATAAGTAGTGTTTACGCGTGATTCTAAAATGGCTTATATTCCCAGAGGTATGTATTATCATCACACATTGTTAGAATTTCTTTTAATTTTTTTATACTTATAAAATTTAAAAAAACAATATAAGGTGTCAGATTTTTAAAAAATATAATAATTCTATGGTTATAGTGAGTTTACTTTTTTAGAACAAGTTAGAACATAAATATTTTAACATAATATGATTCTGCATTATGTTTTGATTTATACGTACAAATTACGTTATCCATAAACGCCGACAATAGGTAAATTTAACGATTTTTTTAGGTACCCGTGAGAGCTTTTCCAGAATGTGCCTATTTGATCTTTTGCAAAGTAAATCCCCATTTCGTCCCCTCGAGGTGAAATCAAAAAATTTTCTTTTTGAATATATATGTGATAAAATTGGGAGTGAAAATATGAAAATAGAAGATCAGAAAGAAGTTAAAAGAGTTGTACATGTATTTTGCGTCGATCTTTGGAGAAAATGGAAAGAAAATCACGGCATTAAAAATAGATTTATGCAAAAAAATGAAGAGTGGCTTAATACAGTTGTGTTAACATCAGGTAATGTTGAAACTACACCTAATGGGTCAACAGAAGCAGGACGTGGCCGCCCAAAAGTTTTATTTGAGAACGCGAGCCAACAGACTAAACGCAGAAGAGTCTCAAAAATTCTTGCCTCAACAAGTAAGGAAG
The DNA here is from genome assembly GCA_030620095.1 of Kuschelorhynchus macadamiae. Lineage (NCBI taxonomy): Eukaryota > Metazoa > Arthropoda > Insecta > Coleoptera > Curculionidae > Kuschelorhynchus > Kuschelorhynchus macadamiae. The sequence continues at coordinate 717,849 of JAUTXW010004473.1, read as the reverse complement.
AACTCTGCCTGGCTACACAAATGAAACTCTTCTCATGTAGTAATAGGGATGCCGCTACTCTGGTTGGTAAGATTTCTTATTCTCCTAAAAGCGCAACACGAATAAAAAAGTTAGGATTAAAGAAAGACTCAAAAACATTAGTGTATTCTGCAGACGAAGCCTTAGCGTTATTTATAGGCCTAAAGTTGACTCGCTGTCAGTACATTAACTTAAGAGAATCTGCTAAACACAAAAATTTAAAACATTTGTATCCGCCTTATTATAAACTTCTGGAAGCTAAAAAAAAATGTTACCCTTCTTCTAAAATTATTGTTACCGAAACATCTGCTGAAGTTCCATTACAGTCTTTGTTAAATCACACTGTATCAAGAATTGCTGAAACACAAAATGAAGTACTTTCCTCCATTATTAATAGTGAATCCAGTATTAATTTACACATGCTTTATAAATGGGGGGCAGATGGAAGTGGAAGTCAAAGCAATTATAACCAACATTTTCAATCAAATGAAAATCGCGTTGATGACTCAAGTCTGTTAACAACATCCATAGTTCCTTTACAGTTATATCACCAACAACAAAATTCGAAATTGATTTTATGGCAAAATTCACGTACTTCTTCCACCCGTTTTTGTAGGCCAATACGGATTCAGTTTGTAAAAGAAACTAATGATGTTATAAAATCGGAATTTTGCTATATACAAAATCAAATTGAAAATCTTAATCCTACCAGACTATTCATTGAAAATACGGAATTTTTTGTTAATCATCAGCTTTTTAAAACAATGGTAGATGGAAAAGTGTGTAATGCCTTGACTTCCAATTCTTCTACCCAAAAATGCTACATTTGTAAAGCTGGTCCAACCGAATTTAATAAGTTAGATAAGGTAATATCTCGTCCATATGATCCTTTGTGTCTTGATTTTGGTATATCATCCTTACATGCTTATATTAGATGCTTTGAATGTTTTTTGCACATTTCTTATCGACAAGATTTTAGAAAGTGGCAGGTTCGTGGACATGAATATAAGAAATTATATTCCGCTAAAAAACAACAAATCATAACATCATTCCGAACTGACATGGATCTTTTAGTAGATTCCGTAAAACCTGGTTTTGGTACAACAAATAATGGCAACACTGCGCGAAGGTTTTTCTCTTATCCAGCATTATCGTCTCGTATTACGGGTATTGACCAACAATTAATTCATAGATTTGGTGTAATTTTAAAAGCCTTAAGCTCCAACTTTAAAATAAATTCGTCCACTTTTGGAGATTATGCTTATGAAACCGCAAAGTTGTACGTGCAGTTGTATGAGTGGTATCCAATGCCTGCCACTGTGCACAAAATACTTTTACACGGACAAGATATTATCGATCATTTTTTAGTGCCAATTGGACAGTTAGGGGAAGATGCACAAGAATCAAGACACAAAGAAGTCAAATATTATAGAGAACATAATACACGAAAGATGTCTCGAAAGATAACCAATGAAGATTTATTTAATATTTTGCTTATTTCATCGGATCCATTAATTTCTAGTATGCGAATTTTAGCACCTAGGCAAAGCGGTTCAATCAACAAAGATGTAATTTTACTGTTAGAATCCCCAGAAATACCATCTGATGTAGATTCTGATTAAAACTTATTATTTCTATATGTTTAGCTTTAGTATTTTATATATGTTTTTTTATAGTTGTAAGGGCCGATATTTATGTTCCCTTAAAATTAAGTTTCACTTGAACATAATGTCTGTCCTACTTTGACATACGTTTTTAAGTCTTAAGTAAGACTTACGCTATTCTATACCTTAAGGTGACACTGAAATATAGGCCCTAAAATATTAAGTATTAATAATGTAATTCCAATTCATATTAAAACCTATAAAATTATTGCAATTTTTTTAAAAATAATCATTTTGAAAATTTGATTTTTTTTCATCCGTTCAGATCACAAAAATTGGCCTTTCTATACAAAAAAACCTTGTATGAGTATAGTACTCGAAAGTAAAATCCATACGATTATCAATGCAAAACACGAATTTTCGCAAAGTTAAAAAAAATTAGGGTTAACACTTTTTAATTTTTTTCAATTTTTGAACCCGCACTGTATACTTATAATATAATAGGTTTTTTTATCAAACAAGACTTTTTTAAAAAAATAATGACTTTTGGTCAAAAAATAAAAATTAAAAAAGTTTTTTTCTCTTGGGTAGGTACTCCATATTAGGAGACACACTGTATGTCTTATGTGGTAGTGTATAGTGTAATAAAACATCATAATAAAGTAATACAAGGCTTTAATTTCGGCAAAAGGACTATTAGAAAATAGAATCAAAGTCCTCCTATTTTTTGGAACCCTAGATGTTAATTTTTGACCACAGTGCGGCTGTAGAAAAAAACATGTTTTTTCAATTCTGACGGTCTGCCTGTCCAGGTGTTGTTTTTTCGTTTTTTAATTAATTTGACTCTTTTCTCTCCTGTGCAGGGTGGATTTATATGAAATATTAAGTTCTTCATCGTCATCATCTTCGGAGAGCGACGACAAGTGACCTGGGGTTTATGCGCTAAATTGTAGCGGATGTTGCACAACCTATGTAGGACAAACAGATAGAAAAATTTCTACAAGGGTGAGAGAACATTTTGAGCCTTGTCAACAAATTCAGAAATACGGATGTAACTGAGACTGCTTCAGCTTTTGCCAATCATTTGTTAGAGTCAGGTCATGAATTTTCCATTTCTGACGTTGATGTTTTACATGAATGTCCGAAGGGGAAAAATCTTGACCTTCTAGAAAAAATGGAAATAACCAAAGCTATAAAAAGTCCTATTCTCACTTGCGTTAACAATGTCTTTAATTTCGAACCAATTCTAATATTTAACAATTTAATGTAATAATAATTGTGGGCAACCTTCATTTCATTCACTAATTTATAGAGTGAGAGTTTTTGGTTAGTTTCTTTGACTAGTCCAATGGTCTGTAGGTACTTACTTCGGCCTCCCACTCAGGCTGTTCGGGATCGATTCCAGCTAGAGACATGAATTTTTAATATTTTATTTTGTTTATTCACGTGAGACTTAACCTCATTTTAGTGTCAATCAAATATGATAAGTAGTTGTTTGTTTTGTTGTGCTTTAGTGTGTTTTATTCTATTTGTAAGTTATTGTTTTAGGATTTGTGAGTGTGATTATCTATTATAGTTCTCTCTGTTGTTTGTAGGTCTGATGATGCTTGAAAGGGAGAAACACGTGTCAGATTGTTTCGAATATTCTGCTAACAGAAACACTCCAAAGCGGTAGTAAAAACGAAAATTTTGTGGAAGAAACTGTATCCTTATACAATGAAAAACAGTTTATAGAGCACCTTAGGTAGATCCATTAATCGTCTATTTCTGTCCATTTATCAAAGTAACAAGTATATCCAAGCATTTATATACTTCAGAACAAAAAATATATATATACTAAAAAAAATTATACCTGCTTATTTTCTTTTTTATAATTAGGTATCAATCTAGAAAGTATAATGCAGTAATAATATAACAATATTTGATTGATAAGTATATATTTACTTTTCATAAAAATATAGTTATTTAATCATAGTAATGACTTTGCGGTTCTTTTCAAATCTAATATTTACTGGTTAGACATCTGCTGACTGACAAGAAACTTTTATTATAATACATTTTTTTGTTTTATGAATTCGAGGGAGCTTTGTTACAACTTGGCAAGAGACTTTGAACAATCAGAGTTTTATCCGAAGAAAGATGCTGGCCATAATAGGATTCCAAGTGTAAAATGTGTCCTGGTATTTATGTGGTTTGCCAGCAATCAATCAATATCATTTAAGGATGTGGCGGATAGGTTTGACTTGTCTCGCAGCACACTTTCAGGGTCATTACAACGGGATTACAGGAAATGGGATTTGCTGGAGTCATTAGTTGCATCGATGGGATCCGTATCAGAATAGACAGTCCCAGTGATGATGCCGACTCTGTAGTAAGTATAAAACTTTCAGTGTAATCAAAATCAGAATATGCAGATAGAGGCAGATAAATTTCTATCAAAAACAGAATTCCGTTAAAAAATGGTTTTCAATGACTCAATGCTTGATGGCTTGTAAGGAGGACACGAGTCTGTCCTCAAAATGACTCACAGTTTTTTGGTTAGTTACATAAGATTATACATAATGTGTACATGTCTTCCATTTGCATTTTCTATACAGGTATTTTGACTTATATATCAGATATCTTACTCACCGACAATTGTTTATATTGTAGGAAATCCACACAAGTGAAACCTCAGTTATACATTGAATATCAAACAATTCAACAATTTTTAATTTATTTTTAAGTTTTAAATAGTTGAGGTTTGGAAAAATCATTGAGGTTAGGAAAAATCATGTTTGTGCCGCAAAGAAATAAAACAATATCATGCAAAGCAGCATATTCATTTTATAATTGTATTTTTTAGATGCAACTAGTCTGCGATAATAAGAAGAGGATCCATGATGTTTTTATCCGCTATTTTGGAAGCGTACATGACGCTAAACTTTTTAGGAACAGTCTTTTATTTAATAATATAGCAGCACAATGCAGGAATTTGGTTATTTTAGGAGACAGTGCTTATCCCTGCTTAATAAACCTATTGACACCATACAAAGACAATGGCAATCTCTCAAATGCACAGAAAAAACTTAAGAAGAAATAGAGTCACTGTCGAATGTTAGTTGAATACACAAACTAAAACAAAGATTTAGGCAACTATATCATCTGAAGTCACGAAACATTGATTTTATATGACATTTTATTAGGGCATGTTGTGCACTACACAATATGTTGAGATATGACAATGGTGAAGATGAAGATGGTCTCGAGGGTATGGAAAATGAAGAAATCCCAAATGTTCAAAATGACGCAAGAGGTGAAGTTGGAGTAGATTAGAGAAATTATGTAGCAAATTATAGAAATTATGTAGCCGCGAAATTAAAGCAGTTTTTGATTTTGTTAATTTTAAATAAATTTGGGTTATATACTTGTATTTTCTTTTATTTCAAAATGTGGAATTATATGCGTTATTGCGATTTAAGTTAATTTCTTTTATTATTAAAATACAACGAATCTACAGAAATCTGCATATTGATATGTTGGAGAGGAGACCTTATCATCTTAACTATACCCTTTTTATGTATTCGACAAATTAATTTTAGTAAATATTCTTAATAAATTTATTTGAATTGCCGTTGAAAGGTATTTTTATTTTAGGATGCTAAGGACATTTTTAGTAACATTAATACTATATAGAAAGAATAGGCATATATTTAAATATTTTTATTTTCAAAAATAATAAGATATAAATATATAATATTTTTTTTGAGCAAACCAGTAGCAATATCACATTTTTTTATAAAACAACTAAAATAATGTCAAAAGAACTATTATCTAAACTGATAGCAAAAAAAATTACGGAATATTAAAAATGTAACATCTCATTATAGACAAATCTTCAAAAAATATATAATAGTCTTGTGTAAACTAAAAATATGATATTTTTTTTAACAAACCAGTAGCGATGTCACCGAGTATGTCACACATTTTTATTAGATTACAATAATACATGTTAAAAATGATAATATGAACTACAACGATCTCCTAACAACGGCTAACTAACGCTAAAACTTGTTTCCTAACAAGAAAAATTGCCAGTGTATAGACACAGTACACGTGTCTACTGGTAGCGCGAACCGGAGAAGCCATATGCTCAGGGTTCTAGATACAAATACTGTGCTTTGACAAGAAAAAAATATAAAGGCACTGAGGATATTTTATATCCCAAGGGAAGGAGATCTGGGGGAGATCCGAGGAGATACGTAGGATATCCGAGGAGATTCGGGGATATCCGGGGAGATTCGGAAGATATCCGAAGAGATACGGAGATATTCACAGGATATCCAAGGAGGTACGGGGATATTCGGAGAATATCCAAGGAGATACGGGCGGATATCTAGGGAGATTTCGGGGATATCCAGGGAGATGTAGAGGAAATCTGAGGAGATCCCGCAAGGAAATAAATAATTACAGGATGGCTTAAGCTTTTTGTCTAACCAGGTATCTGAAAAATATTTTTTAAGTTTCAGATAATTCTAATGTCTCGGATATTATGTGTTAAAAAAGTTGAAGTTTTAGTAGTAAGAATAAAAAAACCTAATTTTTCTATTCTTAACTGACCCTATATAATCAACTTAATATTTGAGACCGCTAAATTAATTTTTTATGCATCAATTTACCAAGAATAAAATTTAAGAAATCATCAAAATATTTTTATTGTTACTATATACTCAAAATATCTGTACTATTTAAAATAAAGACCTTTTTCAATGTTAATATTACCGCATTTTTAATTATTAAACCAACTAACTTATACTATAGAAAAGTTGTAAATCATGCAAAAATTTACAACTTTTGCAGAAATCACTTTTCAACCTTCCTTTTCAAATTTCGAAGAAAAAGGCAAAAGTTCGTTCGAATTTTTTTTTCGTTTTTACTTCCCTAATAAAAGTGAAGTATCGTAATCATAAAAAAATTAACAGCAGATTTTTTTCAGATCTTTACGTTTCAGGATCTCTTGATGACGAAAAACATGTTTTCTCGATTCCGTCGGACTGTCTGTCGGTCAGTCTGTTCGCGGCATAACTAAAAAACTACTTACCCCATTGACTTCAAACTTTGGTCAAAAATTAAGGGGTATATGGGGATGACTTGGCAAAATTTTGCACAAAAATCAAGCATTATGTAGGAATTTTTTTCAGCCTGAAAAAACTACTTAATGATCTGATTTGAAATTGTGCGCAATAACTAATTGTAGTATAAAGATGAACTAGTAAAAGTGTGGTACTAATTCAATATGGCGGAACAAAATGGAGGCCAAATAAAATTTTTGTAATCTTAAAAAAAAATCACCCTCTCAGGTTTTACACATTTCGCGTTTTAGCGTCCCTAGATGACAAAAAATATGTTTTATCAATGGTTTTATATGGGGATGACCTGGTAATATTTTGATTGAAATTCAATATGCTGGAACAAGATGTGAGTCTAGTGTAACGTTAAAAAAATTATAACTAAAAAAACTAATTATACAATTTGTCTCATTTTTTGTACAAAAATCAAGAATTATGTAGGAATCAACTGGTAACATTTAGGTACGAATCCAAGATGGCGGAACAAAATGGCGGTTTAATAAAGTATTTAAACACTCAGCCCGAAAAAACTACTTAATTTATTGATTTCAAATTGCGTGCCATAACTAATTGTAGTACAGAGATGAACTAGTAAAACTGTGGTATTAATTTAAGATGGCGGAACACAATGGAGGCCAAATAAAATTGTGTAATTTGAAAAAATCCAAATGCCAGATGCCAAAAAATATGTTTTATAAGGTCCGTCTGCCAGTTTGCCTGACTCTCTGTCAATCCGCGGCATAGCTTAAAAACTACTCATCAGTTTGACTTGAGAATTTCAGTCAAAAATTAAGGCTTACATGGGAATAACCTAACAATATTTTGGTAAAAATCCAATGTGCCGGAAGAAGATGGCGGACTAATAAAGTGTCAGAAAAATTATTACTTAAAAAACTAATTATCCAATTTGCACAAAAATCAAATATTATGTAGGAACCAACTGGCAAAATTTCGGCACGAATACAAAATGACGGTTTAATAAAATATTTAAACATGTAGCCTGAAAAAACTACTTAATGAAATGATCTCAAATTGTAGTGCCATAACAATGGTAGTATAGAGATGAACTAATAAAACTGTGAAATCTCCTCGGATCTCCTCGGATCTCCCCGAATTTTCTCGGATCTCCCCGAAATCTCCTCGGATCTCCCCGAATTTCCTTGGATGTACCCGAAATCTCCTCGAATTGCCCCGGATCACCCCGAATTTCCTTGGATCTCCCCGAATCTAACCAAATATCCTTGGATTACCCAGAATCACCTCAGATCTCCCTGGGTCTCTTGGGATCGTCCTGGCTCTCCTTTGATATCCTCACATACTTGTATCAATCGTGTTCACCGGCGAAAATTGTCCAGAAGTTTCTGACATATTCGTTTATTCCGGTCTTATTCCACGGTAAAAAACCATTAATAATTTGTACAAATAAAAAAAATATTCGACAACTGTTACACTATTCAATTATATGGAAAAAAGTAGAAAAGAAACTATATTGCATTTTTTGACAAGAAGCTTTAATTTTGTACAGTATTCCTATAAACATTTAAGCCGAATAATTTTGAAAAGGATCTGAGGAAAATACACAGCAAAGAGGATTGTACGGTAACTTGTGCAAAGCTATCGAAGATCTTTTTGTCAATTGAGACCAATTATCAACAAATGCGGAAACATTCGTTGTTGCAAGATTCATTTTTTGTTTTTTAACATTTTTCAACATGTTTTTGAATCGTGACTATTTTTGTTTTATTTCTCCTAAAAGTATATGTCTAAATCAAAAAAAGCACCCGCGGAACTCTAATGAACTTTTACCGTAGGATTTTATTTTGAAGAAAAAAAATTTGGACAGGAAAATATTAATATCTTGGAAACTTCTTGATTTTTTTTATGTAAAAAAGTTTGTGGTTATTTAAGATATAAAAAGGTATACTTTTACCTAGTTCCGTTAAAATTAAATTATTTTGTGGAAATGAGAAATAAAAAATCGGTAAATTTCCTTTACCCGGAACTTCCCTCGTTATGAATATTTTCTTTTATTAGGAATAGTGTCAACCAATTTAGTTCAGCAGATAGTTATTTACTGACACATATATACCGTCTTTTCAAACATTTTTATTGAATTCCATTTTGTCCCTTCCACTATTATACCATTTTCTACCTATACCACACTTGATTTTGGGCATAATTTAAAATTAATTCAATAAGTAGTTTTTACATTGACACACACGGCAATTTTGTTACGTCATGTTGAATTCGCACCAGTTTATTCTTATATCATATCGAGTATATTTAATTTTTCTCCAAAATTTACAGTCAATTGAATAAATTTTTTTTAACATGTTATTTGTCCGCCATTTTGTTCCGCTATCTTGAATTCATAACACAACTTTACCATCTTATATCTGTATCACACTTAAAGCTTGCACAAAATTTGAAATTAATCTGATAAGTAGTTTTTTCAGACTGATTTTTAAATATTTTATTAGTTTATCCTTATATCATATCGAGTATCATATTTAATTTTTCTCCAAAATTTACAGTCAATTAAATAAAATTTTTTTAACATGTTATTTGTCCATCATTTTGTTCCGCTATCTTGAATTCGTAACACAACTTTACCATCTTATATCTGTATCACACTTAATGCTTGCACAAAATTTGAAATTAATCTGATAAGTAGTTTTTTCACTGACTGATTTTTTAAGTATTTTATTAGGTCGCCAATTTGTTTTGCTATTTTATGCTCAAACCAAAATGTTACCAGTTCATTCTTATATAACACAAAATTGCAAAATTTGAGGTAAATTGGATAATTAGTTTTTTTAATAATACTTTTTTAACGTTTCACTAGGCCGCCATCTTCTTCCGGCATATTGGATTTTTAACAAAATATTACAATATCATCTCCATATGAGCCTTAATTTTTGACTAAAATTTGAAGTCCGTCTGATGAGTAGTTTAAGCTATGTCGCGAACTGACAGACAGACAAACAAAGCGACACGTGGACCGAAGGAATCGTTAAAACATATTTTTTGACATCTAGGGACGCTAAACAGCGAAGATGTGTAAAACCTGCTAGAGTGATTTTACAGATTACAAAAAAAAATTTTGGCCGCCATTTTATTCCGCCACCTCGAATTAATACCAGAGTTTTACTAGTTTATGTCTTTACTACAATTGTTATGGCACTATCATTTTATTAAGTAGTTTTTCCAGGCTGAATGTTTAAATATTTTATTAAACCGTCATTTTGTATTCGTGCCGAAATTTTCGAGAGTGGAACAAAAAGGGGGCTGAATGAAATATTTAAAAATTTAGCCTAATTGTGGTATAGAGATAAAGTAGTAAAACTGTGGTGCTAATTCAAGATGGCGGAACAAAATGGCGGCCAAATAAAATGTTTGTAATCGTGTAAAAATAATATTCTGAGATTTTATAGATCTTCAAGTTTTAGCGTCCCTAGATGCAAAAAAGTATGTTTCATCAATTCCGTAGATTCGCCTATTGGTTTGTCTGCCTTCTGCAAACTTCAAATTTTAGTCAAAACTTAAGGTTCATATGGGGATGACCCAGGTAATATTTCGGTAAAAATCCGATATGCCCGAACAAGATAGCGGCCTGATTATGGTGATTACTAAATAAAACTAATTATCCAATTTACCTCAAACTTTGTACAAAAATCAACTCTTACATAGGAATGAACTGCTAATATTTTAGTATAAACATAAGATAGCTAATCAAAATGGCGACCTAATAAAATATTTAAAAAATCGGCCTGAAAAAAATTCTTATTAGATTAATTTCAAATTTTGTGCACGCATTAGGTAAGTATGATATAGAGATAAACTGGTAAACTTGTAGACGAACAAAATGGTGGCCAAATATATTTTTTTAAAACAACGTAAAAAAATGTTTATTCAATTAACTTTAAGTTCTGAAGAAAAATGAAATGTGATATAGAAATAAACTGGTACGAATTAAACATGACTTAACAAAATTGCGGTGAGTGTCAATATAAAAACTTCTCATTAAATTTATTTAAAATTATGCCCAAAAATTAAGTATGACATAGGTGGAAACTGGTAAAATATTGATAAGAATCCAATATAATGAAACAAAATGGTGCCCAATAAAAATATTTAAAAGGCAGTATATATATGTGTTACTAAATGACTATGTACTGAACTAAATTGGATCACACTTCACTATTCGTAATAACAAGAAAAAAGTTCCGAGTAAAGGAAATTTACCGATTTTTTAAATATGCTTGCTTTGGGACCATTCCGGTATAATCTTAAATATTTATTCCCAGAAAATTTCATCAAAATTGGTCAAACCATCGCCGAGTAAACGAAGTACATATTTAAAAAAATACATAGTGTCAAATTGAAAACCTGTTTTTTGAAGTCGGTTAAAAAGAAAGAAAATACTATATATCTAAAAATACATGTTTTTATCAATGGAAATATTTAATTAAAGAAGTGGCCCAATGGACACATATTTTTAATTCCACTGAGGCAGTCAACGTGTTAGTAATGCAAATTATGAATTTTAGTAGATTCCAAAATGACGGTGCCAACATGGCGGGCGAATTTTGTCAATTATGTAGATTCGACTGAAAATGGGTATTTGGAGGTTTTTAAGAGTACAAATTATGACATTTTTAATCAACATTTAAAAATTCAAAATGGCCCCGTCAATATGGCGGTTGAATTTAATCTTTTGTGGAGATTCGACTAATAATGGGTATCAAGTTTTACTAGTTAAAAATGGAGCAAATGTCAATGAATGCGAGTTTCGTGAACCTAGGCTGCTTTCTATAGAATTTGTTGTAAATAAAATGTTCATAGCTCTCCTGGTTTTAAGATACAGTATGATATTCAAAAAACGTCGATTTGGAAATACTTGTAAATTTTCAGATTTTGAATCCGATGTTTCGTGTTATGGAGCTCACCTCGGGGGCTACTATCAACTTCGCTTTCGCCATTTAAGAAAAGTTGCTTTTTCATAATGAATTTGAGAGGGTTGTGGTTGTGGTCTCTCTCTAACTCATTGTTTCTTATGGAACTTTATAATTTTGGAGTAGGACATTGTGTAGGTACTTGATTTAGTGTTATATTCGCCAGTTTTTTAGCGAGTTACATATTACACCCGAAGTTTAATTTTGCACAAGCTGTTTATAAATGAAATATTAAAATTTTATTTTTAGCCCTATATTTATTTATAAGAGCTGTGGTGCGGGAAAATGTTCAACTACTCAACAACACTAATTGCTACCTATTAATATTATCTAAAATGTGTAAATAATGCTGTTACTCCCCATTTTTTCCAATTATTTGACTAGTGGGCAGTGCGGTAAATTACCGTGCATTGCAGTGAATTGTAAAGAATTGCTGTGCATCGTTGGGTATTGCGGTGAATTGTGGGATATTGCAGTGCGTTTTAGGGGCATCGCAGAGCAGTGACCTGGAATTTTAGGAATTGCGGTTTACAAAATATCAGGAGTGATTTACCCTCGCTTTACTCCATGGTCCTTGATAAAAGAGAGTATCGAGGAAAGGATTTATAACGAGGAAGGTTTCGATAAGGCCAATATACCATTTTTTAAAATTAAACATTCATTTGTACAGCTAAAAAATGCCATGTATGGACACAAGCAGATTTTTAAAAATTTTTGATATGTTGCTCTATATTGTTGAGGTAAAATTTTTTTTATAGAAATATTTATGGTGTTAACATATAATAAATATACCCTCACTGCAAATTTTTCAGACAAGTAAGCCTGGCATGAGGCCTTACATCATTTTTGCTCCGATTTCTGTTTAGGAAATAGGAAATATTTTTGATGAAATACTCAGGGTAAGTTATCATAAACTCGTACAGTCAGTCTCCATTTATAAGCAAAAAACAACTTGGCGAGCTAGGGCAAAACAGTGTTACAGGGAGAATAGAATTCGACAATTAAGGAGTCTCAGGAGAATACTGAGATTGCGATTTTAACTTTTCTAGATTCTAACGAACATGTAGCAATGTGTTACGTCAGTGCAACCAAAATTATCCTCTAAAGGTGTTGTCTGGGCTGTTGCGGATAGAGAAGCTGGCAGGAACCTGTTATGCCTGAATGAAATAGGTAGGAAATGTTTACAAAGTGGAGTTTATCTCTCCTCCTCTTGTACTTCTGTACAAGAAATTGGCTACGAAAATAACCTCCACAAGTCAGCTTGCCTAGCGAATAATTCTCGGAATAACTATAGCGAAATAAACACTACATCGACAGAGGCTATAAAAAAACCCTAGACTCATCTCCTTCTCACAATATTGTAGGGAAAGAGGCCAGATTGACCACTTACAGCTTCCAGCAGATGCTTAGTGGAGGACTTGCTCCTTATTTTTGAGGGTGGCGACAGTACTCGAGAGCCCGTTTTGTGTCTGACGACAAAAAAGACCTCACTTCTTTATTTCGATGGTAAGAGTGCTCCTTTATTGAAATACACTCCCGGGACAAAAATCTGACGCTAAAAAAAAAGGTCTTTGCTTGAGTGAGGACCGCAAAATCGCCATCAGTACTAGTCTGCCAGTGTATATGTTCAAACAACTTTCGCAGTCATACCTACAGTGTGACCAAGGACAGACTGATGATAGATAAAGGCATTAGAGAACCACAACAGTTTCGCCTGACTTGGAATGTTATACCTGCCCTCGTACCTGCCTTAGTCAGTTGATAGATAGGCAATAGTATTTGAAACAGAAGTACGTGCAATTTAAGTGTATGAATTGCTGCCGGTACTATGAAATCAAAACTATTTATGATAGTCTGACACAGCCAAACGCTAAAGGGCAGTGACTGAATTATGCTCACTTGGCTACCTGCAATTTAAATGTATGAATGGAATGGATACCAGTACTATGAAAACAATCTAATAAGGATAGTCTGAGACAGTCAAACGCTGAAACGGCTTTTAATGGAATCAAGAGTGTTCACTTGGCTGTAGAAAAAAATGCACCAAACTTTCGAAATTTTAGTAATAAGGATTGAAATCGTCGTCTTTTTGCCAGGAAATTTATTTAATTTAAAATAAATAATTTTGATAAAAATCGATTGAAAAATCATGAACTTTTTAATACATTTAAGGGTACCTATACTATGTTTCGTAAATATCTCCATAAAAAATTGTCTATTCAATGGATCAAAAATATACGATGAGGGCAGAGCAAATAATCATTTATTGCAACTTTGTTTTTGTTAGTCTGCAACATTCTATTCTGCTTTGATTTTCTTTTGTACTCATCGTAAACTACATATTATAAGAATACAACAGGATACGTGTCAAATTCTAAATACTGCAAACCATCTTCCATTTAACTGAACCCAATACATAATTAAAAACTCTGAAATTCTTGTCCTCCGTGTCACCGTACATACATATATCAAACTGTGCTGATCATGCAATTCTAAATAGTTATTTCGAGGTTAATTATGTTGATGCATAATGTAATAAGTAAGGTACGTTTGAACACCAAGCTAATAAAACAATTTTAGTTATTCTAATGCTGAAAATACCTTGAAAACAATAATTTCCAGGCGATGTAATGATTGTAATGACATTTGGCCAGTCACTGCGCAAACGTAAGCACCGCCCACCATCACTGACCTACATTAGTAGAGGCCAATGACCTTTCTCGAGGAGCGCTAAATACAATCCCAATGAAAAACGACAAGATCAGCATAGACGTTCTCTAGGATTTTACCAAGCCTATACCACGTACAGTCTTACACGGAAAAGCAAATATTTGGAAGCTTAAATCAATTACTTACATTTTTTTTGGAGGATCAAGGAACTTTATCTGATATAGATTAGAGATAACGTTGTTATTTCTCTTCCAGTCAATTCTTGGTGTTTGATTTGTGTTTCGGAAAAATGTCACCTTGAATATTTTTAATGAGCTAAGCTGTCCTTTACATTAAAAAACATTTCTCACCCCTAAAACTAAAAACCTAAACATTATGGTGACGCACTGTCAAGATTTCATAAACATCAAATAGTGTTACGGTCGCGGGTTACCGTGGAACAATAATTAAGTATTGTTATTTTCGCAATGCAAAACAAATGAAAGTCCGTCAGTTCACTTTTCAAGCACAATTTCACTATCGATGTCGTCGTTGGCCGCGAAACTCGCGCCTTCTCGGAGCGTGTAGTCGAAAGTCTAAAAGGCGAATAGTTTTCCCGAGGATTCCAGATTTTTTGGGGGCTGGATATGTTTAATAAATAAGTACTGTGAAAAATAAGGACACCGTGCACACGAAGAGAGTTGTGAGTACGTAGCCGTGCTCGCCGGGACTGTGTGCGAGGTGAATGACCTGTGGCTTACAACATCGCCGTAGTGGGGAAGGCAGCACACGAGAATTTCGCTGCCGGCTCGCGCGCTCGTTCACACTGCATCTTTCGTTTCCGCTTTCGTAACAGGCGGATAACCCACAGAAAATTTTTTGGGGTTAAAAAGACCAGTCACCATTCACCGTTATTGTCTGTAAGAAACATCGGCATTCTACTCAAAAACATGATGAAAAACAATTACGCCTATTTGAGTGTGGCAGATAGATACCTTTTAAGATTGTTTTTTAAATGGGAAATCAGACCAACTACAACCATGTCAAAGAATAGGTATAATATAATGAATATTTTCTCTATTTTAGTTGCACACTTTGAAGTTGGATAGCTGAGAATAGCCAATAAAGAAAAAATAATATAAATAGAGGGTATATATTATTTATTTGATATGGGCATTGACAATATTATTCTTATAAGTATAGCAGAAATAGTTATATTAACAGAACAGGGGTGCGATTCTATACTTATCATTTCGTCAGTTAACGAATCGCTAACGCGACTTTGTGAAACAACGGACAGAGCAAAACATAAAACACCAAAAAAATTTCTTACGCCTAATTGAGTATATTTTATTATTATTATTTATAATTAAAAGGTGATGAAGAATTAAGAATCTGAAGCTTTTAAGGTCTGGTGAAGATCCGTAACACATGTGGTATACTTGCTACACTTTTACAGTGGCACAGCCAGAAATTGCGCCTAGGAGGGGGGGGAGTATATTATAGATTTCAATTAAAACGCCGAAATCAATATTATTCAGTAATATATCACCTTTATTAACACAAAAAATACAAAATATTAAAAGTTATCTAAACCAACAAAAAAATTAACAAGGCGGAATATAAGGTTTATGCACATGTACGAAGTATTTTAAGATATTTTAGAGATATTAGAGAATATGATATTCTTAAACGCACTGACAGATATTTCGAGGTATCTACATATTTTAAGGAAACACCTATTTAAATAAATATTCCTCGTTAAAAACTTAACAGTCTGTTATCATGTAGACTTAAATTGGTTAACAACCTGATAAATTTAACAAACCTAGGTGAATTTAAGTTTTTTATTCATTGTCTACAATTTTAGTGTCCTAATTGTGAGAAGAGCAAATTTTGTTATATTAATTCTGAATTAATGTAATGCATATGAATGCATTTGTTATCCATATTTATCTGCTGAATTGGTAATAAAAATAAATTTGTTTAATAACTTATATATATTTATATATATATATATATATATATATATATATATATATATATATATATATATATATATATATATATATATATATATATATATATATATATATATATGTAAATTTATATATCACAGTTAATTTTTTGGACGATTTCAAAAAAAATATATATAAATCTTAAAATTAGTGTTTTTGAGTTGGTACTAACCTCAAGTAAGAGAATTTGTGAAAATTAAAATCTTTTATGTAGGGCATTTTACACAGTGGCTCAAAAATGGGTTAAAAAAATATAAAGTTTTATAAAATTTTTAAAAATCAAAATTTTCAAAAAATTTTTTTTTTCGTAATAGACTATTTAATTCCAAGTAAAAAACGTCTTATGAAGTTTTCTGTAAAACCTATGGTTTTATGGTAAAAAATTATCTGATTTTTTTAATGCAAAAAATAATACATATTCAAAACATTGTATAGCTACTAAATAACATTTTGATGACTCAAAACACAAAATATAGCCCTTTGTAATATGTATTTTTAATAACGGCTACATTAGCATAATATCAAGTTACCTGTGACTAGCCGTGACGCTTAGACCAAAACAAATAAATAATATGTCAAAAAAGCGTGGTTTATTAACAATGTTTGACGTTTTCACTTTGAATTTATATAGTATATAAACTGTGTTAAGACTATTTTTGTGATTTTTCTGTGTTTTGAGTAGGATGCCTCATAAAAGAAAACATCATAGTGATAATCGAAAAATGGTATGTTACGCATGTTTTAATAAAGCAGTTAGAAGTGTTAATATTACTGGTAAAGTAAAACAACGTCTTGAAATTATTTCGCCTAGTTTTGACGAAAATAATGCAAGTATTCCCTCAGTGCTCTGTAGAACTTGTTACATAAAACTAATGAACAATAGACTAACAATAATTTTTGACTACGCACAAATGAAAATTTTGCCTGGGCGTTTCGAAATTACTGAAACATGCGTCTGTCAAATTTGTCAAGTGGCGCGTTTTCGTGGTCATCCTAAAATCAAAGATCTACCGTTTTCGTTTGCTGTCAAGAAAAAGGCTGTAGGTAGACCTTCAAAGAAAGATACGAAAGCGAAACAAAATTACAAAATATGCGTGAACTGCAATTGTAAATTACAAAAAGGCAGAAGGCATAAATGTACCAAGATGAAAAAAATTGATAATTCCCTAACACTAATTAAAGACTGTAAGCAACAGATTGTAACTAAAGTTCTGGAGGAACAAGAATGTGCTCAGGGAAGTTCTGTCATATCTTTAGATAAGGGACGCAGTACTATGTCTATACAGTTGAAGCGAAAATCAGATCTTCAGGGTGTTTTAAGTGCTCAAGATTTGAGCTATATGCAACAAGACTGTAATTTATCTCAAAATTCGTTAAGAAAAATATGTGGTTACCTTCGCACCAGGATAAACAGAACTTCCATAGAATCTTCGGCTTTACAGAAATTGCGGTCTAGTAGTCATATGCTAGATAAGTTTTTTTCAACTGTAGACTTACCGGATATTCAATGCTTGAAACAAGATGGCACTCCATTTTTGATATACTGCAGCGATCTTCCGGGGCTACTAACTTATATTTTAAATGCCAGGCAACAAGACGATGATTTTCATCTAAAAATCGGTATAGATAGTGGCGACAATTCCTTGAAAATATGTCTAACCATACAACCAACAAATGACCCAGAACATTATCAAAAATATAAAAGTGCTGGTATACAAAAGTTACTAATAATTGGCTTGGGACCAAATTTCAAGGAGAATTATGAAAACGTCAAAATACTTATGGACACTTTGCAATTACATAGTATATGCGGAATTTGTCCATATACTTTTGCGGCTGATCTGAAACTAATAATGCTGCTTTTGGGTCTGCAAACAAACGCGTCATGCCATCCTTGTCCGTGGTGCGACATCAACTGCAAGGAACTTCAAAATAAAGGTAATCCAAGAACAATTAAGAACATCAACGAACAACGAATTTTATGGCAACAAACGACTGGGGGAAAACTTTCTAAAGCAAAGTATTTTGGTAAGTATAAGTATAAATTCATCAAGTTGCGATAAATTTTAATGATCATCATCTGACATTTTTAGTAAACTGTGTAAATATGCCACTAATTATCGGAGATGAAAACGAGCCAGTATTAAACTATATACCTCCTCCAGAATTGCACCTTCTTTTGGGAATCGTTCAAAAAATGTTCGACAGCTTAAAAATTGAATATCCAGCAGCAGCCGAAGCATGGATAAAAAGAGCTGGGCTAAGTTTCGACCATTATGAGAAATTTAATGGCAACAACGCGAGAAAGCTGTTGAAAAAAGTTGATGTTTTAGAAGCATTGTCACCTGGTTTGTACACTTACCTAAGCACTTACTTAACTTATTTTTTCCTAATGTCAAAAAATATAGTTTTTTTTTTGGTTTTAGGCAACAAATATTGCAATTTGTTCAAGTACTTTGATAAAGTTGTTTCCAGTTGCTTTGGGCAAAGTCTTGACATTAATTTTGCCGAAGATATTCAACGCTTTGCCGTCGAATTAATACAAGTCGGAATACGCTATACACCGAAAATTCATGGCCTTGTGCATCATGTTCCTGACTTTATTAACGTACATTAGCGAGCACTTGGTTTTTTTTCTGAGCAAGCTTCAGAACAAGTTCACCATTCATTTAAGATGTGTTCACAAAATTTTAATTTAAATTCAAAAAACTCTCATTCTTCTAAACAAAAATTGTTGAGGTGCATTTGTTACTATAATAGCCAACACATATAATGTATGTATAATATAAATTCGATTATTATTCTTGTATTATTTATGCACAAAAGATCAGTTATTTTTTTGGAAAAGGGTATAGGTTCTATGGAAAACTTCATAAGACGTTTTTTACTTAAAATTAAATAGTCTATTACGAAAAAAAATTTTTTTTTGAAAAATTTGGTTTTTAAAATTTTTTATAAAACTTAATATTTTTTAACCCATTTTTGAGCCACTGTGTAGAATGTCCTACATGAAAGATTTTAATTTTCACGAATTCTCTTACTTGAGGTTAGTACCAACTCAAAAACACTAATTTTAAGATTTACATATATTCTTTTTGAAATCGTCCAAAAAATTAACTGTGATATATATATATATATATATATATATATATATATATATATATATATATATATATATATATATATGTATATATATATATATATATATATATATATATATATATATATATATATATATATATATATATATATATATATATATATATATATATATATATATATATATATATATATATATATATATATATATATATATATATATATATATATATATATATATATATATATATATATATATATATATATATATATATATATATATATGTATACGGACCAGATAAACCTTTGACATAATATAAATGTACAAGAAAAATAGTTACAGGATGTTTCCAAGGGCAAAAATATCTTCTTTATATTAAATCTAATTGCAACAAAACTTTGCAAACTCTTTCCATAGGGGGTGGCAAGCGTTAATAACGTAATAAAAAATTATTTACTTTTAAAAATGCAATATCTCTTTTATCATTACCTCAAATTTAACGACATTTTGTAGACAGGTGGAGTAATATACACGTAATACATGGTCTTTTCATAGGTGGGGTGGCAAACGACAGGGGCGGGGTAAAAAAATGAATTTATGTTTAAAAATGCAATGCCTTTTTTATATTAATTTGAAATTAAACGAAATTCTGCAGGCTGATGGAGTAGTATACCTTTAATATATGGTCTCTTTTTAGGAGGGGTGGCAAACGACAGGGGCGGGGTAAAAAATTTATATATTTTTAAAAATGTAATGTTTTTGTTAACTTAACTTGAATTAAAACGAAATTTTGCAGGCAGATGGAATATTATACCGTTAATATATAGTCTTTTCCTAGGTGGGGTGGCAAACGACAGGGGCGGAATAAAAAATTAATAAATTTTTAAAAATATAATGTTTTTCTTAACGTAACTTGAATTTAAACGAAATTTTGCAGGCAGATGGAATAATATACCCTTAATATGTGGTCTTTTCCTAGGTAGGGTGGCAAACGACAGAGGCAGAGTAAAAAATTAAATTATTTTTAAAAATGCAATGTTTTTCTTACATTAACTTGAAATTAAACGAAATTCTGCAGGCAAATACAGTAATATACCCTTAATATATGGCCTTTTCTTAGGTGGGATGGCAAACGACAGGGGAGGAATAAAAAATTAATATATTATTAAAAACTCAATGTCTTTCTTAACTTAACTTAAATTTAAACGAAATTTTGCAAACAGATGGAGGAATATACCCTTAATATATAGTCTTTTCCTAGGTGGGGTGGCAAACGACAGGGGAGGAGTAAAAATTAATTTATTTTTAAAAATGCAATATTTTTCTTACAATAATTTGAAATTAAGCGAAATTCTACCGGCAAATGAAGTAATATAGCCTTAATATATGGCCTTTTTTTAGGTGGGGTGGCAAATGACAGGAGCGGAACTAAAAATTATTATATTTTTAAAAACTCAATGTCTTTCTTAGCTTAACTTGAATTTAAACGAAATTTTGCAAACAGTTGGAGTAATATACCCTTAATATATAGTCCTTTCCTAGTTGGGGTGGCAAACGACAGGGACGGAGTAAAAAAATAATATACTTTTAAAAATGCAATGTCTTTCTTAACTTAACTTGAAGTTAAACGAAATTCTGCAGGCCGATGGAGTAATATACTTTTAATATATGGTCTTTTTTAGGTGGGGTGGCAAACGACAGGGTCGGAGTAAAAAATTAAATTGTTTTTAAAAATGCAATGTTTTTCTTACATTAACTTGAAATTAAACGAAATTCTGCAGGCAGATGGAATAATATACCCTTAATATATGGTCTTTTCTTAGGTAGGGTGGCAAACGACAGGGGCGGAGTTAAAAATTAATATATTTTTAAAAATATAATTTTTTTCTTAACTTAAATTTAAACGAAATTTTGCAGGCAAATCCAGTAATATACCCTAAATATATGGCCTTTTCTTAGGTGGGGTGGCAAACGACATGGGAGGAAAAAAATTAATATATTTTTAAAAACTCGGCGTCTTTCTTAACTTAACTTGAATTTAAACGAAATTTTGCAAACAGATGGAGTAATATACCCATAATATATAGTCTTTTTTAGATGGGGTGGCAAACGACAGGGGCGGAGAAAAAAATTATTATATTTTTAAAACTGTAATTTTTTTCTTAACTTGACTTAAATTTAAACGAAATTTTGCAGGCCGATGGAATAATATACCCTTAATATATGGTCTTTTCCTAGGTGGGGTGGCAAACGACAGGGGCTGAGTAAATAATAAATTAATTCTTAAAAAAGCAATATTTCTTTTATCATGACTTCAAATTTAACGAAATTTTGCAGACACATGAAGCAGTATACACTTAATAAATGGTCTTTTTTTTAGATAGGGTGGCAAACGATAGGGGCGGAGTAAAAAATTAATATATATTTAAAAATGTAATGTTTTTCTTAATTTAAATTTAATTTAAGCGAAATTTTGCAGGCACATGGAATAATATACCCTTAATATATGGTCTTTTCTTAGGTGGGTTGGCAAACGACAGAGGCGGAGTAAAAAATAAATTTATTTTTAAAAAAGCAATATTTCTTTTACCATTACTTCAAATTTAACGAAATTTTGCAGACACATGGAGCAGTGTACATTTAATACATGGTCTTTTTTAGGTGAGGTGGCAAACGACAGGGGCGGAGTAAAAAATTAAATTATATTTAGAAATGCAATGTCTTTCTTACCTTAACTTGAAATTGAACGAAATTCTGCAGGAAGATGAAGTAATATACTCTTAATATATGGTCTTTTTTAGGTGGGGTGGCAAACGACAGGGGCGGAGTATAAAATTAAATTATTTTTAAAAATGCAATGTTTTTCTTAACTTAACTTAAATTTAAACAAAATTTTGCAGGCAGATGGAATAATATACCCTTAATATATGGTCTTTTCCTAGGGGGGTGGCAAACGACAGGGGCGGAGTAAAATATAAATTTATTTTTAAAACGCAATATTTCTTTTATCTTTGCTTCAAACTTAACGAAATTTTGCAGACACATGGAGCAGTATGCACTTAATACATGGTCTTTTTTTAGGTGGGTTGGCAAACGGCAGGAGCGGAGTAAAAAATTAAATTATATTTAAGACTGCAATGTCTTTCTTATCTTAACTTGAAATTAAACGAAATTTTGCAGGTAGATGGAGTAATATACCCTTAATATATGGTCTTTTCCTAAGTGGGGTGGCAAACGACAAGGGCGGAATAAAAAATTAAATTATATTTAAAAATGCAATGCCTTTCTTACCTTAACTTGAAATTAAATGAAATTCTGCTGGTAGATGGAGTACCCAGCTAGCACTAAAGTGGCTACAACTGTTTCCACTACTACTCTTTAAGAGTTTTTACGTATTTATTACTAATAATCCTACTATATATCAACAAACACTTTGGGTTACACGTTTTTAAGTATTATATATATATATATATATATATATATATATATATATATATATTTGTTACTGCGAATAACACCTTATAGTAATTTTTCATGTAAAGTAATTATATAATAACTACTGCCAAGCAACTACTTAAGGAATTGACACCAAGGTCGTCTTTTCTTTTCCGTGACATAATAGTAATTATTCAAAGTTTCTATTTCTGATCTGTTTACTAAATTACAACTTTTAAGTATGAGTAAAACGTATTACTATAAAGTAAAACGAGCCGTTGCCGAGTAGAAAAAGTAGAATCGTCTACTGCTTCTTTACACTGGCTATTACCACTCGTTATTCTTCTGTTGCAACTTAGAAGTAGGAATTACAGTAATTATTTACTACAAGTAAACTATTACCTCTTGTACTTGAGGTTCCGGAGATAGGGGGCGCTGGTACAAGATTTGATCGGAGATTTTATAAGGAGTACAAAGTAACCAATTTTTGATTGGTTCGGCCATATTGCTGCTAAAATCGCTTTGTTTACTTTTCACCTACGTGGGTTTCTTACGAAGTTTGTTCTTTTAGTGTCTCATTTTATTGGTTTTTGTGATTATTAAAATGAATATGGATTCAAACAAGAAGTTCTCAATCATTGGCCATATAGAGAAATGTATTTAAGCCTGGTTCATCCGTTTTTTGCTTGTATTTATAAAGTGTTTGTGATGAATGTGTCAATGACTATGAACGTAAATAATTTAAGTTTAAGTTTACTCCAAGAAAAGTTATTAAATATTGTACATTATTATATTTTGGTTTTATTTTGTTGTAAAAGATAATATTGTTTTATATCTTAGTGTGTTTTATTTCATTCAGCACCTCAATTTGAGGTAGAAGCTCTCTAAGATTAGCATAAAAGAAACTTTATTTTGTAGGTCTTCTTCAGTACATATTACATTACTAAATTTACTTGGCAGACAACTCTCATTAATCGCTTGCACAAACATTGTTATTTGTTAAAAATCTAAATGAAAATGTAAGTTCGTACTAGATAGTTCTAATAGACTATTAAGTAAAACATTAACATAACACTACATATACAATTGACGCCGACAGAGGTTGTCAATATAAAAGTAGATTAATTTAACCATATTTTGCGAAAAAATTAACGATAATATGGGTGCTCCTATTTAAACCTTTAGAAATTTTGCATCAATTTGGCGGGTGGGCTTTTATTGTCGCCACTGTTGTTCTTGTCCTTATAAATTCATTGTAATTCGGTCTACAGCTATTAATTTGTTGTGTTATCGGCCACGAGTAACAGGTTAAAATAGTTCACAATGGCTTCACATAATATAAGGAAAAAAGTAGCTTTCGTCACTCAGCCACATTTTATAGAAAATCATAAATATCACAACTTGATTATGTGATACCTGAACAAAACAACCTAGAGGCATTTTCAGAAAACAAAAAATAAAAATGAAACAAAGGGAGATGATTATGTTAGATGGCAGAATTATAGCAGTGACTCAAGTACGGCAACTCTCCGCATGTAACCGCTTGGTAATAATATATAGTATAGGATTAATGGGAACTTTGTAGATAACTAGTAGACTTCAAAGTAATTGGGTATAAGTGACAGTTGCGTATTTAAACAATCCAAAACTATAAAACAGTATGGGAGCAGTCGTAGACACTTGATGTTAAGTAATTTTCTCAGTAAAGAAATGCAGCCAACCTGAAAGTAAAAGTCCAATAGAACGCCATTGTTTATTTTCATCTAACCTATAAATATTTAGCTATGATGTTTGTTTTTGTGAGTATAAAGATTGAAAATGCATACAAATTAAACATTACGTTACAAAAACAATCACTGTTTGTAATAAGATATTTAATGATAATTACTATTTAAACCAAAGTCCATTATTACATTTTTGACATCTAAATTGGCTAATATATTTAACCAAAATGTATTGAAAATTAACGAATTTTAAAGGCGCGTAATTTTTTTAGGACTATCATCAGCATATTCACCAAAGAAACTGCCTGCGTTTTAATTTTAGGTGTTAGAAAACTGTAATGTAAATAAATAAATAAATACCAATAACGTATTATATACGCTCTACACCATATTCCCAATTTGAGTGTTTGTTGTCGCCATAATTGTTTTGCTTGTATTAAAACGAATTAAACATATTTTTAAAACAGATTAAATAAATACAGAAATAAGGAAGTGACGAATAGGATAAATTATTACTATTCGGCTACTTAAATGGAACTACACAGTTCCGTACTATCTACGTCATACTATACTCAAAGTTACACGTTAGTCACGAAATAGTTACACTAAAATTGTTCCCCATTTTGGTAGTGACTACGTAGTATCTGCTTAAACAGAACGTGGGTGGCGGCACCAAGTTCCGGTTACTTCAATGAAAATACTTGTGATAACAATGACGTATTTATGACTAAAAGTGCTACTTGGGTAATATACCCTTAGTATATGGTCTTCTTAGTGGGGTGGCAAACGACAGGGGCAGAGTAAAAAATTAATATATTTTTAAAAATGTAATGTTTTTCTTAACTTAACTTGAATTTAAACGAAATTGTGCAGGCAGATGGAATAATATACCCTTAGTATATGTTCTTTTTTTAGGTGAGGTGGCAAGCCACAGGGGCGGAGTAAAAAATTATTATATTTTTAAAAGTGTAATGTTTTTCTTAACTTAACTTGAATTTAGACGAAATTGTGCAGGCAGATGGAATAATATACCCTTAATATATGGTCTTTACCTAGGTTGGGTGGCAAACGACAGGGGCGGAGTAAAAAATTAATTTATTTTTAAAAATGCAATGTTTTTCTTTCTTTAACTTAAAATTAAACGAAATTCTGCAGGCAAGTACAGTAATATACCCTTAATATATGTCTTTTCTTAAGTGGGGTGGCAAACGACATGGGAGGAAAAACATTAATATATTTTTAAAAACTCAATGTCTTTCTTAAATTAACTTGAATTTAAACGAAATTTTGCAGGCAAATGTAGTAATATACCCTAAATATATGGCCTCTACCTAGGTGGGGTGGCAAACGACAGGGGCGAAATAAAAAATTAATATATTTTTAAAAACTCAATGTCTTTCTTCACTTGAATTTAAACGAAATTTTGCAGGCAGATGAAGTAATATACCCTTAATATATAGTCTTTTCCTAGGCGGGGTGGCAAACGACAGGGGTGGAGTAACAATCACTTTTCCAAAAAAATCAGGCTTTTTTTTTAATCAAGTGGCTTTAATTTTGCCTTACATGTACGATAGAATGCAGGAAATTATATTTCGCAAAAGTATACAAAATTTTCCAAAAGAATAAAAAACAAACTGCTAAGAATTTTTTTTAGTCCAAGTTTATTTGTGTTTTCTGTTTGTTGCCCTTGCAGTCTTATGTGTTTTTAGTTAAATAAAGTGAGGTATAATTCAAGGTGTTATGAATGTGAATGTTATTAAGCATATCACACTTTTAATATCATAAAAAAACTTTTTTGTAGAACTCAGCTTTTGCCACCACCTATCGGTTCAATCAACAAATCAGTTAAAGCAGATGGACTGTAATAAATAATATACAATTTTAAATGTAAAAAATAATTTTGATATAAAAGGTAACAAAAACAAATCTGTTTGTTACAGTTTAACACAAGAACGTAATAACGAAGAATTATTTTTACAACAAATCACAATAAATAGTTTTTTTATATATTTTGGTAGGTACCTATAAAGAGAAATTAAAATAATATAAGTAGATATCAAATACGGGAACTAATTCACCCCCCACCACTACTCCTGACCTTGAGAGCCCAGGTGTGCTGTGTAGTTTGGCCTTGAGGCGATGTGACGTCATATGACCTTGAGCGCGCATCACGCTTTTTCTTGAGCGCACACCTGAACTTGAGATTAAGCTCCGCCCCATGACCATGAGATTAAACCCCGCCCCAATGACCATGAGATTAAACCCCGCCCCACGACCTTGGGGAATTGCGCATACCACGTTTTCAATATTTGTCCTTGAAGCGATGTGACATCATCATATGACCATGCAAACCATTTCATATAAAGCTGTGTAGTTTGGCCTTGAGGCGATGTGACGTCATATGACCTTGAGCGCGCATCACGCTTTTTCGATACTTGTCCATGACGTTGAGAGGCCAGGTGTGCTGGGTAGTTTGGCCTTGAGAGGATGTGACGTTATGCGACCTTGAGTGTTAGCTATTAAAACCAAGGCTGACGCCATTCAAAGCTAAAAAGAGGTACACTGTTTGTGCGGTCACAAGTGATTTCATCATTAAAAAGTTATTGTGTGGTGTATTCTGATTCAATTTTTTAAATTTACGGTAATACTGTGTTTTTATATTAAATCTTTTACATTTTTTCAACAATGAGTGCAAAATTAAACTTGGGTGAAATTAACGAAATGCTTAATAAGGATATAGATTTTGTTGAACAAAGAAAATTTTCATCATTAACAATTGGGAAAGTTTTTATAGTTCAAAATATTGCTTTAAAGATGACACGGTTTGGCAAAGCTTTTCATGCAACATTGTACGACAAAACGCATGATAAAACATTTCAAACTTTTTTACCAAAGCGTGTTGTCGAAACCATTTCTGAAGACGTTATCGAAATTATAAATAAGTCGGGTGGGATGTATACTTTAACTTATTTGGGGCAGAGCTTGCGAGTAATCTCAGGCACTAATACTAGTAGATCAATATTTAAATTTGGGTGTTTAGAATAAGCAAAATTTAGAGATATTTACTTATTTGGTATTATTTTCATCTTTTAATTTTGGTGCTTAATAGAATAAACAAAATTTAGAAATATTTACTTAATTTGGTATTATTTTCGTCTTTTAATTTGGGTTCTTAATTGGGTGTTTGGGTTAATTAACAATTTGGTAATTATTTCACAAATCAGAATACACAGACATTTTAATAATTAGTGTTTGAAAGATGTGTGACAGCAATAGTACCATCACACCAAGTGAAGACCTTGATTCTCACATTATGTGTTTGTCGCATAAGTTAAGAAATGCGGCACAAGAGATATTACATTTTGCAACCTATGATGGGTCGGCGGTTGAATCAACAGTCAGTCAATATAGAAAGTACATGAAAGATGTAATTAATTTCATGTCAGGCGCTCATTTGTGTGAAAGATACCTGTATGGTTCCATCAACTTAGACGAGTTTTGCGTGGAAATGATCGACGAAGGTCTCCAAAGCTATGTTGTCGAAATACCAAATTTACCCAAGGAATTGTTATCAAAGTATGGTTTGGTCTCAGCGGAAAACATCAATGAAGTCGTGAAAAATGGTGCAGATATTTTGGACCGTGTAGACAATACCGCAGATGATACTGAAGAATGGGAGAAAATGGATGTTGACGATATAGAGAATGAAAACTGTGAAAAACAAATAGGAATGTAAACAATTATATGTATCATGCAAAAATAATTTTGTAAATATATAATCATTTTATTAATGTATTTGTGTTATTTGTTTATTCTTAAATTTATCAATATAAGTATAGAGTATTTTGAGAATCAATTAGTTCTAATTAAAGATGGACCTTAAAATAAATGTAGTCTTGTTAAAAAAAAAAAAAAAAAAAAAAAAAAACAAAAAAAGTCTCCGAGAAAATAACACCCAAATCCTATTCACATGCATTCTGTGTGTCCTTGTAAACGCAACCTTGAAAAATCTATATGTACACGCCCACAAACGCAACCTTGAAATATCTATATGTACACGCCCCCAAACGAATGTACACGCCTCATAACTGTGTGACGTTGCAAACACAACCTTGAACAATCTGTATATATACACGCACTTAAACAAGCAAATTATTAGTTCGTCTTCGTCGTTATTTAGCTACGTGTAATAAAAAAGAAGTTTAAAATGTCTCAGTGTCAATCTCAATCTAGTTCCACAAAGAATGCAGTACCAGAAAAGCCGATAGCGATTGTCCAGCCATTTTCGATAAATGGGATGCAGAGGTGTGCTATGTGTGAGCACTATGATGTGCTAGTTGGAACGAGGGGTCTTTGTAATTGGTGCAATAATTTTGTGATGTATGAGCAAATAACATCGCCAACTTCGTCACCACCCAGTGCTAGGAGAAGGCTTAATACGCCACCGCAAGAGGATACAACAGCAACCACCCCAGCTGATCCATCTCCGCACATTTCGCAGACAGCAGGACCATCGGGGATTTTGCAGGTCCCCGATCAAGCTGGCCCTTCTGACATTTTGCGGTCTCCATCGCCGCAGTTTAGTCAAGAAGGGCAGCAATGGGCGGTTGCGGCTTCTCCATCTTCTTCTTCTTCCACAGCATCCAACCTAGAGGCCCCCCTAGACACGTCTGACGAAGAGGACTTTTTTGGGGACTTTGGGGAAGAAGATGAAGATTTGGAAGACATTGTTAGACATATATGTCTAACAAAAGAGGAAATGAGGGTGTTTGGGTTTGAACCATAAGTTTTTTTAAATAAATAGTTTTAGGAATTTGTAAATAAATAGTTTTAGGAATTTGTAAATAAATAGTTTTAGGAATTTGTAAATATTTAGTATTAGGTAAAAAATAAATTATTATTATTATTATTACCTTTCTTTTATTTCTATTATTTTTAACAGTTTTCAGATATAAATTCAAACATTTTTAAATTTTACATCAGTTCTATGTAAGCATGGGTAGAATTAACATTACAATTGATAAATTTGGTCGTCAAAAAGCTAATAAAAAAATAGTAGTATACAATCCTCCAGGAATAGGTTTTAAGTTGAATGTTGATCATCAATACGACATTCAAGGAAAATCTTTAACTAACATAGCAGATCCTTCACAAGGTAGTGATACTGTAACCCGAGAATATTTCCTTAAAGAAATTCAAAAACTTCGGATATTACTGGTTGAATTATTAAATCAAACTTATTTTAAAATTAGTGAAATACTTAGTGTTATTAAATCGGAAATAGAATTTGCATATGTGTACTCGATAATAGAAAAAAGAGAAGTAATATTATCCAACCTTGAGCAAAATGTTGATCGTTTAATTAGAGAAACTCATAGATCTGGGATACATTCAAGGAAAATATCTAACTATGATAATAGAAAACTATTTAACATGATACTAGAAACAAGTGATGTCATATTATCGAACCTTAATGAAAATATGTAAGCAACGTCGCAGAGACTACAAGTTTTATTTTATACCTTATAATGCTGCACTTTGGTGAAAAAAAATAGTTTTAGATAAACATGGGTCGTGGTAACAACACAATTGATAAATTTGGACGTCAAAAGCCTGGTGAAAAAGTGCATTTATTGAGGGGATCACCAGGAATTGGATTTAAGCTTACGCCGGACGGTCAATATGACATGCGGGGAAAATCTTTAACCAATGTCGCCCCACCGACTAAGGGTAGTGATGCTGTTACCCAGGATTATGCGCTTAAAGAAATTCATCGATTACGCGTACAAATAGCAGATATACTGAATACAGATCTACTTAATAAGGTTCGTGTCGATATAAAGCAGCTTGAAGCGAAAATTGTTAATATTGAAACAATAAAAATGGATGTACTCGGGAGAATTGAAAAAACATGAAATCAGAATGAGCGATTTGGAGAAAAAAGTGGTCAAGCATATAATGGAATAATGTATGAGAAATAATTAATATAGCCCCAGCTTGATGAGGATTACTCATATATGAAGATAATATCAAGATTGCTGATTGGTATAAATATAATCAAGAATGATGATTGTTGTGAATAAACCTAGTTTATAATTGTAATAAACACATATTTAAATAAAACAAAGTTGAAGTTCATTGGGTATTTATTTTAATAGTAACCTTAACCAATATACATATTTAGATAGGTTTGAATGTATTACAACATATAATATTTTAAACAATATCTGTCTCATCAATCCAAGAATTAAATTGATCTGAAAATCCTAACCATTTTACAAGTAATTGATTAATATTATTTTTCTTGCGGCGACGAAGTACTTTTTCCACTAAATATACATTCGGACTACTTGTTTTTTGCAGCTCAGCTTCATAAAAACATCCTTTTATAGGTTGACCTTCTATTGATTCCAATAGGTATGTTGGTGGATTGGTAATGTTAACTTTTGCGATTTTAAACTGTTCCGTGGACCATGAGGGCGTATATCCTTTATCAAAGACACTTTTGTGTTTGCTTATACGAACTATATCGCCCAAACGAAATTTAAACTTTTTGGGTACTATTTTTATCCAATTGTATGCGTTAATGCGTGTGGTTGATTTAACGTTTATAGGTTTCATACCAATAGTACGATGCTCTGTGTTATTATAGGTTTTCGTTATGACTGGTAAAAGTTGTATCCATTTGTAGGAACCTCTAGCTGAAAACTCCTTATAGAGATAATTTTTGAGTGTACGTATGACTCGTTCAACTATCGCAGCTTTTTTGGTGCTGTACGTCGAATAATGATTAATGTTATATTCCTTAACAAGATTTTGGAATATGTTATTAAAAAATTCTTTTCCCTGATCGGTTTGTAGATTTATTGGTGTATATCTTGCTTCTTTAAAAATGTCTTTCATTGCTTTAGTGACTTCAGCCCCTGTCTTGTTTCTAATCGCCCTAGTATAGACAAATTTGGAGTAGCAATTTATGCACACCAAGATATAGCGGTATCCATCGTTTTCATTTGCATACTGTTGCATTTCCGCCAAATCTGTTTGCCACAAGTCTTCATATCCTTTAATGATGGTGTGTCTTCTGGGAAAATTTTTTCTTGCTGACCTATGAAGTTCATTGACAATTTTTATTTTTTCTGTGCTAGTAGTCATAGTTCCAACTCACGTCTCTTGAGATACTGATCAAATTATGTGATTACTCAATAAATTATACCTTCCTCACGAAGTTCTTCTATAATTGACATTATTTCATTATCGTGTCCGGTATGACCAGCCATCTTTGAACTCCATAGCAATCGTAATCGTTCTACCAACTCCTTCGGGTTATTCCAATATACGTAGCTAGGAGTTTCCGATAAAACACGTTTTTTTAATGGTAACACTACTTGAGCATATGTTTTTTTACCTGCGATCCCACTCCCCATTCGATTCCCTGTCATTAATGGTTTTATAATCTCTAAATATTTTTTCCGCCTGGTTTCCTGTAGTCCCCGCTTCTCGTCATAGCCCTTGTATGCTGCATTTGTCAATCGCAGCATCTTTTTATAGTCTTCTGCCACTTCGGGAGTCATCTTTTCGATATGCTCTAATACCCGCGGATTTTTTAAGAATATCAAATCGTAAAGTTCCGCATTCCCTTCAAAGGTTGCAATATTCTTAGAGTTGTGCCATAGTGTCACTTTACCAGGAGGAAAACGTATTTCCAAATTACCCATAAACTTTTTGTTTTTTACTTTTGATTTATGATGTACTCCATAAACTGTATCGAATTGTGATGGTTTTGTCTTTAAACCGTTCATATATGTATTAATGATAATATCCGGAGATGAGCGATCTTTTAATGTGACAGCTGACATTGTAGATTTGTTTGATGGAGAAGGTGTTGCATAAATTCCATCTAACGTCTCGTTTTTTGGGGTATCTATCGATGTTTCAGCAGTGTACTTGGACCTTTCTGTGATCGGTGTTGATGTTTCTACGGGAAACTCCTCTGACATGAACATGGTTGTTTTATTTAGTGGCTCCTCTATGTATGTGCTTAAACTTTTCGGTTGTGATTGTATATGTTTACGAGACTTTTGTGTTACTGCATCGGATATAGAAGTCAAAGGCTTAGCAATCGGCTCATAAAATTTGTCCAATTCAAATTTATCTTGTACATTAGCAGCTCTAATTTGTTTAAACTTTTTTCGAACGGCATCTGTAACCCCAATCAATTGACGTTTCAGATCTATATCATTATTCATCATGAAGGTGATGTTGCCAGAGTATCACACAACTATGTAATGCGAATTCACTGATCTTACTCTGTGTATATATAGTTATCGAACCCCTTGCGATATCTTCCCGAATTTAAATCGCTATCCTTATCAATAACGAGGAACCCATACTTGTCATTCCAACATTTAGCACACATCTCTTGAAATTGTGTAAAAGTCAGATCTGGCGATACATGATCCGAAAAAATATGTCGTAAATTCATTTCGTCTTGTTTAAACATTATAATTAAATTGGCGTTGTCACGTACTAATTGCTTGGGAACTCGGGAATAGGTTTGTGCTAGGTAGAAACTATCTACATTTTTATGTCGTCCCATACTAAAATATGATCGTATAACATCCTGTTTTTCACACATTACGTCGTCAAATATGAAAATTGAATTTGGTTTGGCATCGGATGGCTCCACGATATTTGTTGTATCGCTAAAAGTATAATAACCAAGACCCTTAATCGGCGTGAAAATTTTCCTGAGATATTCGTATTTGGGTTGATACAGCGACTTTGAATATACGTAGACATTTTCAAAGCGCAATCCTAAAGGGTGTGTAAGCAAGGTAATCATAACATTGGTTTTTCCACAATTAGAAGGTCCTATTAGCAATCCACGAATTGATAATGGCAACAAAGGACCATGCCGACGTCTCACATTTTTCCCTACATGTCCAGATCCAACCTTCTCATCGAGATTATCTATTTCTAGCTTCTGTTTCAGCTTAACAATACGCATTATAGTGAAAAAAAAAATTTTATATCGTACACACGGCTTTAACTACTCATTCAGATGCAGACCATCAAACGAAGTGGACGCTCTCGATATTCGAGTAAGACTGGGTGTGGTATAGTGAATTCTATAATTAATAAACTACCGTTTGAGTTACACCTTCCCGGTTATCAATATTGTGGGCCAGGCACCAAACTTACAAAGCGATTAGCGAGAGGTGATTTGGGAATTAACCCATTAGATGCAGCGTGTAAGAAACACGATATAGCATATTCAAAAACCGAAAATAACCTAAGTTCACGCCATCAAGCTGATTACGATCTTGAACAACGTGCTTGGGAGAGAGTAAAATCAAAAGACGCTAGTGCAGGTGAAAAAATATCTGCTTGGTTGGTAACAAATATTATGAAGGCGAAACAACGTTTCGGTATGGGTGTTTCAACGCATTCAGCTAAAATAAAGAGCTCCAAAGGAAAGCGACGACGATTTGTGAAAGGGAAACGTACATGTAAAAACAAAAGAGTGTCCAAGTTTACTTTTGGATCGACATTGCGACAACCCATTCGAGCTGAATTAGCTAAGGCTGGTGGTAAGAAATTTGCTGAAAAAGACATATTTAACGCATCTAGAATAGCAGTGGCTGCGGCAAGGAAATTATTAAAAGCCCGTGGTGGTAAGCGGAAGATACGCATACCTAGAATTATACCTGTTCCAAAGGTTGGTGGCTTATTACCTTTGATACCAATATTTGCTGGGCTCTCAGCATTAGGATCCTTAGCAGGTGGTGTTGCAGGGGTAGTGCGTGCAGTAAAAACAGCAAAAAATGCCACTACCCAAAAAACTGGTGGTGAGTTACAGCTAAAATCGAATGGAGGTGGAATGTATTTGAAACCATATAGGACAGGTTTAGGGCTTTTTATGAACCATTCAAAAAACTAGTAAAATGCCTTCCTCGAAGGCCATTATCGAATATTGATCTAGAAAGGTATGCATTACAGCTACAAGTACCATACTTTAGAGGTGTATTTATGCGAGATTCACTTCCTCGACGAGGTCCTCGACGTTATGAATCTGGTATTCTTAATTTGGACAGTATAATGGGATTTGGAACACATTGGGTGGCGTATCGAAAGAATGATTCAGAAGTTACATATTACGACAGCTTTGGTGATTTACCACCACCAACTGAACTGGTTCGATATCTGCGAATGGGTGGGGAAGCAGCAAAGGAAATTTACTATACATACGATCGACAACAAAAATTTGGGACAGTCTGGTGCGGTCATTTATGCTTAAAGTTTCTCTCTCAATCGTAAAAGTCAATATGTCTTATACCCCCCAAATGGATCGGGATAGTTATAAAAAGATGGCGTCTTCGTTAAAAGCCTATTATCGTTCCGGTAGTTTATTAAAAATGACTTCTAAAGAGTTAGAAAACATACCCAAGGAGGTAATGATTGCTTGTTCCCCAAATGAAATCGCACTTGTTTGGGATAAATTACCAGAACACATGAAATGTGACATAGACATGTTAAAGTATCAGTATTGTACGGACCATCATAATTACCAGAATCTGAATGGAGATGAATGTGATGGACCAGCGCCTAGGAGATTGTTTTGCTGTTACTGTAAAATAAGTGATGTAAAAATAACAGAAAAAAATTGGTTTAAAATTTCAAAACCAAGTAAACGGTGTACAACCTATAGCAATATAAACTGCTGTCGACAACAATAAAAGCTAAAAACAGTAGATTTTTTATCAGTCATGTCGTACACATTCACATTAACAGGACGCTCGAGCGTGTTAAGTACAGATTTTTACCCACCATTAGAACTCAGTACAGTCAATAAATATGGGCTTGCACTTGTTGGATTTTACACATATAATTCTATTTTTAATATTGATGAAAGCAATAATTCATTTGCATATAAGAAAAAAAATGACAAAACTTCACCATCTATAAAGTTAACAATTCCCCCCGGAGTATATGAAGTGCACGAGATTGAAAAAGCAATGAAAACTGCCCTACAACTATCCACGAGAGATAATGATGATAAAATATTTTCATTAACACCCAATAATAACACATTGAAATGTGAAATAAAAACAAAATACATTATGGATTTTACAGGAGAAAACTGCATTGGTCGGATGTTGGGATTTGATCGTATATTGTTAACAACGGACAACAAAAAACATGAATCAACCTCTCAAGTAGACATTATGAAAGTACGCATAATACGTGTTGATTGTAATATTATCTCTGGAGCATACCTGAACTCACAAGAATGTCATATTTTATTTGAATTTGATATTGATGTTGAACCTGGTTATAAGATAACGAAAGAACCCACAAACCTTATTTATTTGCCGTTGAAGCCTGAAGGACGTCAGTTCATTGACAACATTACTCTACGCATCTTGGACGACAACGGTGATCTTATCGATTTCAACGACGAGAAGATTATTATTAAACTGGAGCTAAAAAAACTAGTCTAACGATGGGTTTTTGTTACAACCGCCGACCGTACATGTTTTCTCCGATATGTCAAACAATAACGAAACCTAATAAAAAGAAACATGTCGCTAAAACAGAGCTCATTCACGATCACGACGTCGGACCAAAAGGATATCAACGTCTCTCTGCCAAAGATCGTAGATTTCTTCAATCCATCGGCTTGAAAGTACGAAGCCAACGAACATGATGACAAGTAGTGAAAAAATTGAGGTTTTTACTGAACCTATTTTCAATAATTCTATCATAAGCCTGCAAGAACATACATATAAACCCTACGGATCACCTAAATTCCAAAATTCCGATGAAATTCGTATCCCAGTTCACTTTCAAGACATAATTTTGGATATATCGGAAAGCTACATATATGTCGAAGGAACATTTAAACCAAAAGACGCTACAAAAAAGTGTTTTTTATCTAATAATTCATTAGCTTTTCTATTTGAGGAAATTCGATATGAGATAGGCGGTGAGAAAGTTGCAGTTGTCAGAAAACCAGGTGTAACTACAGCTCTTAAAACAATGGTTTCCATTGGTAGTACACAGCTGAAACCGCTTCTTACATGCGGATGGGGTCTAAATGAAGAAAACCAACACATTGTGGATACCGCTAGTAATGTATTTTCTGGCAAAGTACCCCTAAAATATCTGATGGGTTTTGCTGAGGATTATACGAAGGGGATTTTTAACATTAAACAGGAATTGATTATAATAATTGCCCGCACTTTTAACAACTGTTATATTGGAGAAGTTGAAGCCGACATTAAAATTGACAAACTGGAGTGGAAAATACGTCACATTGTTCCCGAGGATAGACAAAAGCTAAAACTATTATCACGTATTAATAAAGGTGGTAATAATGCAAATATCCGAATGGCTTACCGTATGTGGGATCTTTACGAGCTTCCCGCTCTCCGACAAACTTCATCCGATGTTTGGGCTATAAGAACGAGTACAAGTCTAGAGAAACCTCGTTATTTAATTATCGGATTTCAGAATATTGGAAAAGCGGATAGCTATAAAGAAGATGCGACTGAATTTACAAATGCAAATATAAGTGACATTCGAGTTTATCTTAATTCAACAGTATTCCCCTATGAAAGATGGAATTTGGATTTTTCAAAGAAATTGTATGCAGCGGCCTATTATAACTATGAAAACTTCCAAAGCAGTTATTATGGTCGAGAATTTAACGATCCAATGATGGATTTTGGCGAATACATGAAAAATCCGCTGTTTGTTATTGACTGCTCGCATCAGGTGGAAGCTGTAAACTCGTCAACTGTGGATGTCAAGATTGAATTTGAAACACGTAACAGTCGGTTTCCTAAAGACACTAAAGTTTTCGCATTAATAATTCACGATTCTATTTTTAGTTATAATATGTTAAATGGTTCTGCATCAAATAAGCTTGTTTAGTCGTTTAGTTATTTATAATTATTATACTTTATATTTGGCATATATGTTAAAGTATATCTTAGTATATCCATATATTGTTATATAGTTTAGTGTTTTGATATAAAACTTAATATATGTGTAATAGATAGTTTAGCAACTAATGTCAACAATTAAATAATAAAACATATTGCACCAGTTATTTTGAATTTTATTTTAGTCTAAGTTCTAAAAGGTAAATTAATATAAAAATTTGGTTTCCACTCGTCCTTGAATTAAGATCCGACCCCGAGAGCATTGCTAATTCCCCGACCTTGATGGTGGGTGACGTCATAGGACTTTTCTATTCGTCCTTGAATTAAGATTCGACCCTCCCTGAGAGCGTTGCTATATTCCCCGACCTTGAGGGTATGCGACGTCATAGGACCTTGGGTGCGCAACGGACTACATAATAAGATACAAAGAGTATATATATATATATATAAGGTTGACGTTTAAGATTTCTGTTATATTCCAAATCAGTTTGCAAAACGAACATGTCTTCCAGCTCTTCTAACTCTTGGGTATTTGATGTTGAAACAGTGCGGTTAAATAACCGGTCAGATTCGTCTGATTCCGACGACGACGACGAAACAGTTGAAATGGGTTAGAGATTTGTTGTGCAAAATGAATCTTCGTCTGATGAGGAGGGTCATCGGCTAAAGCCAGTCTGATCATCAAGTTGAGTCCACCATCACCACGTGGTGAGTTTGATGGTCGGACAGTTAATGTTTCAGAAGATACGCAGGAAGGGAATGCCGACTCCACTACGTGAAGATGCTACTACGGAATTCAAAATGGATGGTGGCGATGTATAGAATCAACATTTAATTGTACCATATATATATATATATATATATATATATATATATATATATATATATATATATATATATATACATACTTCTAACTACAAACAAGTATTATATATATATTTTAGATATGAAACATGGGTCCGCAAATGTTTGGTTTTTAAGATACAGAAAAAACTTTTTTTTAATAATATCTCAAAGATCCTTTTGCTGATTTTGTTCAAATTTGGCAGTGTCATTTAATGTGATAAGAAGCTAATTTAGCACTAACTAAATGGTATGAATTCCAGTCGTCTGATGACGTTCACAAATAATATTGAGGTACGCCACTGACTTTTTGACAAATGTTATATTTTTTTCAGAAAACATCTAAAAGTACGACTTTTTTGCCTCTTGATAAAAAACTAGTTGATTGCATGGAAGAACAAAAAAATTTTTTTTTTCAAGCCAATAACATAAAATATCAAGAAAAACAAAATGTAGTTTTGATTGTTCAATCTGAAAAAAATTAAAAAATTTAAAAAAGTCAGTGGCGTACATTTTTTATTAATAATATTGAGACTGTCCGTGGATCCAGGGAACGCCACTGATAATAATTATTATTGTTTCCTGTAGTAGGCTCAAGCTTAATTTGGTTAAATTTTGTTTCATTGATGTTTTTTTTTCGCATAATACTTGAAAATTGAAGTGGGAATGACCCAGTGTATTAAATGCAGTTTAGATTTTAACAACATATTTAATGACAAAAATGCATTATATGACAATTATTATATGACAAAAAACAGATTGTTGGAAGTGTTCCACCATATACAGGCCACGTGGTGAGTATTTCTGTATGTTTCAAAAGATGGTCGCAGGTCAACTGTATTCACCGGATAAACTAAAGATTTAAGATGATCTTGGTTGAGATCAGGGGACCTAGGGGGCCATGGCTGAGGTAGCCAAAATAGAAAAATGTGCAGGAGCACCATCATGCATATACCACATTTGATGCCGCAAAGAGGCAAGTATGAATGGAGGCAGTTATCTTGTAAAAAGTATAGGAAGGCCGATATAATTAAATGATCCCCGATCCACCCCATACATTTAAAGAAAACTGTTCTTGAAAATTTATGCCATATATATATATGCATATATATATGGATATATGTATAATTCTTAAAGAATGTCAATGGCTATATTAATATTGAAATGTTCTGTACCATATATATATATATATATATATATTATATATATATATATTCGGTGATCAGGTATATCTATTTGGATATCCATATATTGTTATATATATATATATATAAAATATTTGTTATAGAATTCGTATAAACCATTGTAATGTATTTTTTACACTTTTTTGTAAATTTATCAATATAAGTATAACTTAATATTTAAAATGGTATTTTAAAAAAACAAAAGAAAAAATTAAATATTGATTTTTTTTTTACGATTTTCTTTATTTTTCGAAAGTCATTTTTTAATTATAATGGCGTTCCCCTGTACAATTACGAATAATATTAATAAAATACGTTTTTTATATATAATTTTTCCATTTTTTTCAGTTGAACAATCAAAACTACATTTTGTTTTTCTTGAAATGTTATTAGGCTTGGTTTTCAAAAAAAAATTTTTTTGTTCTTCACAACTCTTGGCATGTGAACTAGTTTTTATTTTTTTTCTCGAAAATGACACAAGATACAAAAAAT
The DNA here is from genome assembly GCA_030620095.1 of Kuschelorhynchus macadamiae. Lineage (NCBI taxonomy): Eukaryota > Metazoa > Arthropoda > Insecta > Coleoptera > Curculionidae > Kuschelorhynchus > Kuschelorhynchus macadamiae. The sequence continues at coordinate 677,772 of JAUTXW010004473.1, read as the reverse complement.
TATCAAGAGGCAAAAAAGTTACTTTTTTGTTTAATCTGATATAACATTTGTCAAAAAGTCTTTTTTTTCTGTGAATATTAAACGTTGGTCACTGGAATTCATTTTTTTAGCTTCTTATCACATTTGACACTGCCAAATTTGAACAAAATCAGCAAAAGGATTTTGAGATATTATTAAAAAAAAGTTTTTTAGAAGGTTTGACATTTTGTTTATATGAAACTTTCACCCTATGGCAAAGAATTGATGTGGCGATATATATATATATATATATATATATATATATATATATATATATATATATATATATATATTTTATAAATAAATACTGATTTTATTAATGTGTTTGTGTTATTTGTCTAGTTTTTAAAATTATCAATATAAGTATAGAGTATTTTAAAGAAAAAATTAAATATTGATTTTTTTTTCGATTTTCTCGAAAGTCAACTTTTTTTATTTGAAACTTTCAATTTTGGGTGTGCCCGATCGTTCAGGTCCGGCTTTTTTTTATTTGAAACTTTTTTCGTCTCTTGAAAATTTTCAATTTTGGGTGTGCCCGATCGTTCAGGTCCGGCTTAGTGTAGATTAGGTTAGGTTAGGTTAGGTTAGGTTAGGTTAGGTTAGGTTATGTTAGGTTATGTTAGGTTATTGGATTGGGCCAGGATGGGTTTCGGACACTTTTCGTGCTCTAATATGCGTGGATGAGGTTTAGGTTGAGGTAAGGTCGCCTGAGGTTGAGAACGCTAGAGTTAGGTCGTTAAGCGGTTATGACTGCCACATATTTATTAAAGACTAACATAATCTAGCCCGTAGCTCCGCAACGAAACGTCTTACGTCGAAATGCTCAAGAGTAAAAAACGTTTCTTTTTAAAGGTTCTACCTGATGACACTAATCGCAGATCAAACCAAATTTTTTTTTTTTTTTTTTTTTTTTTTTTTTTTTAAATTTGTCAGGAGGTGCGGGGGACGTAGCTGAGCAAAAAACGCAATTTTTTTGTCAACTTCGCAAAAGCGTATCTCGGTAACGGCGAAAGATAGACGAACGATAACTTTACCAAACGATGACTTTTTTTTAGGCGAACAACTTTTACATTTAACCCAAGTCGCTATCTCGCACCCCCGAGGCTCGGGAATCGCTCAAAACAAAAATGTGCACCAGCGCGTTGACAAAGTCAGGAATGCGTCGGACAATATCGTCACCATTTAACTTTTTGTAGAACTAGACGACCTACGTCCGGCAACACCAAGCGCGCTCCCGTCCGAGCTACCGTTCTCGAGATATAGCGGTTCAAAGTTACACGTAAATCGCGATTTTTCAAGAAACGCGTAAATCGCCGACTTCAGAGGTCCGTAACTCTCGAACGGTAACTCCCACGAGGTAGGTCCTGTGGACGTTTTTGTAGAACTCGATTTTAGGAATTTTTTTTATCTAAAACTTTTTTCTCTATCTATCACCGTTTTCGATATTATAACGTCCAAAGGTGGTCGGCAAAACGGGCAAAAAACCATTTCGACTTCCTATCTAATTTTTAGGTGCTATTTTAATTGAGCTTAAAGGGAGTTTTCGATGTGTTTATATCTTTTGGGGTCTAAAGAAAACATTTTTAATTAACTATTCTAAAAATTATTACAAATTTTATAATTGTTTATGTACGCATTTTCGCAACATTTAATACATTTTCGTTGGAATAAGAGACATATTGGTTTATTAAAACTTTTATTTTCATAATAGGACACACACAATTTACTGGGTTATATATAGATATGTGACATAATATATTTTTTTTCAATTCATCTTATTACTTAAGGACTAAATAATTATTATTATTTTCAAATTAATTTCAATACTTATTATTTTTTGTAGTTGTATTGGTTGGTTGTTTTATAATAATAAAAAACATTTTTAATTATATTCCGGAAATATTCTAAAAAATTATTACAAATTTTATAATTGTTTATGTATGCATTTTCGCAACATTTAATACATTTTCGTTGGAATAAGAGACATATTGGTTTATTAAAACTTTTATTTTCATAATAGGACACACACACAATTTACTGGGTTATATATAGATATGTGACATAATATATTTTTTTTCAATTCATCTTATTACTTAAGGACTAAATAATTATTATTATTTTCAAATTAATTTCAATACTTATTATTTTTTGTAGTTGTATTGGTTGGTTGTTTTATAATAATTGACTCAATGAATTACCAAATAAAAAAAAACGTCTATTATATAACAACCTTAAGCCCTCCCACCAGCGACAAGGTTCAACTACATCGGAAGGGAAACGCCCGCAGTGATGTTCGGTTAAAAACTTAGTACTAAAACATATTTAAAAACTATCCTATCCTATTAAATATAGAATGGTAAACACAAGACGCCGATTTTACAACTACACATTCAAGTCTATTTTTTTTTTATTTCTTTTACTTGCGTATGAATGAGAGACGTCGCTCATACTTTTCCATCCGAGCCTCCCAGTCGCTCGCCTCTCTCATATACCGCTCAGCCTCTCTCCTACACCGCACAGCCTCTCTCCTACACTGATCTAATTTATCACCCCAAACCGTCTTCATATTGGTCAATCGTGCCATCACCTCACCGTCTTCATCCTGTGAAAATGGCCCCAGATTATTTGGAACTCCATCTTCGGGTTGGTCGGTAACAATTTTTTTTGGTGTCATCAATTTTGCTTTATTTGTAATCCTTCTTTTTTGTCGGATTATAGGTGACACCGGCCCACCCAACCCGGATGTTGACGGCTGTGGCTCACGCTCCCCCAACCCAGATGTTGACGGTTGTGGCTGACTGCTTTCCACCTTACGTTTTTTTCCTTGTACAAATCTTGAGCCTTTCATAAGGGCTTTCTTCAGTATTGAAGGTTTTGCTGCCTCCTTTATTGTTATATCGCTAATTATATTCACTGCGGGCTGCGGTTCTTCTTGTCGATCTAGTGGAAAGCAGTTTATGTAGCCACCGATGGCATCGTCCAATTTGGTGTTGTTGGCATCATCTAATTTGTTGTTGCTGGCAGCGTCTAATTTGTTGTTGCCGGCATCACCACACTCTGCTTCGAATGCGCCAGGTGTTAGAAAATTAAAGTTTTCGATGTCGAAACTATTATCGGCGAGCGAGTCAATACACTCAGCAAGAACAAAACTATTGATTGAACCACCAAATTCACTGAATGAACTCATTTTTATATGTTGCGTAGTAATTTTAACTGAACTTTGAAACTGAACAAATGTCTAAGACTGAAGTTACACAATGTCTACATCTGGTTTTATGCAACCACCCCCACTAACACAACCCCTTAATTTTTACTGCGCAGCCACCCCACCACCCATAACCTTGAATATGCAGCTCCACCCACGGACGGCCTTGCGATGTGTCCTTCAAAATCTTTGCGTCGAAATATACAAGGTTAAATATATATTCTATGAAAAAAACTAAATACAATAAAGTATGGATTTTCCAGCACGTTATATTAAACATTATCATTAGTCAGAAACGTTTCCATCACACTAAGAAGTTGATCTAATTTTTCGTCTTCGGATAAAAACGTTTCGACCACACTCATAACATTTCGAACATTTTCCTCAGGTGTGGTTTGATAGAACTGTATGTCGTTATGACCCCAAGGTAATGTTTTTGTAGAAGATGGAATTACATAACGTTTATCATCACTGTGGGACAGAGCTACTTTGTTTACTATTTCGGTATAAACGTTATGTAATTGACTTCGGAAAGTTTTCATTTTACGAAAAATTAAACCGCCCTGTTCTACAACTTTCCGATAGTCTTCCAGGTTAAGATTATTTTTGATAACCGATTTCTTGATACCTTTGGCTTTTTTTACTTCGTTCTTAATCGATTTTATACAATAAGCCTTAGCCCCGGTACCATAAAAACTGATTATCGGATCACCTGGAAACTCATCTTTCATTCTACCCAAGACTGACATACTCTTTTGAATATTAAATGTATTTCCCTCGACATAATTTGACGTGTCAAATTTATCCGGATTCTCAGTCATACAGCGATAAAAATTATTTGTGAATACTTTTAATATCAGGGAATCTGTATCTGTGTAGAGTAAGGAAGCATCTTTACCGAATTTCGTCTTGATAAAATTGTAAAAGAAATCATAAATTACCGTTTTTGACATGTCCAATATGGAAAATCCTATATATATAGGTTTATTATATTTAATTTTCAATTGGTTCATATGTATTGCCACGAGATCTTGAGTAAATATGGAACAGCTTTTAAAATTAGGACGAGCTATTAGGGCTCTAGCACCACATTTTCCTCTTGAGTTTTCCCATTGGGTTATTAATTTTATATCCTTGCGATTTTCCACATTTTCCATGGTTTTACCAAAAATTGCATTTATGATCAATTTGAACATATCTTTACCGAATTTTGTTTGCGATTTATTCCGCATATCAGTATTGAAATCAATATATTTTTTCAACCATTTAGATTGATCAAATTTTAAAATTCTGTGTGTTCTCATTACCATTAGGCCGTTGTTAATTGCTTGTTTTAATGTACGGTAGTGTACAATATAGTTTTTCTTATCATTAACATTCGGTATTAATTTCGACATTTTGGATGTTCCCGTTGGAGGTATAATATTTTCTACTAAAAATGGAAGATCGGCATGGTGATCGTGCAATTCTTCCGGATAATGAATATCCACTTCTAAAACATAGCCAACCGGACTGTCATCGGCAACATCCAATATGTTTAAATCCAATATTTCCCGCTCCGACAACCAATTAAAACCTCCAAATGGTAATGCTTGTGACATACTATGACCATACAAATTTGTTGCATCTAAATATGTAATAAACGATTCTGGTTTTGTAGGGTCATAGTCGGGTAAAAATATGTTGTTGGCAATATGCTTCCTTTCTGAACACTGACTTATACCCCCGCGAATTCCCTTTTTAAAAAAATTAATTGTGCTGATATCAGTCAAGAGCTCCAACTTTACCTTGGTCATGCGCAACATACAATCAAATGATAAACTTGGAAGAGTGCAGTAATGCGCAGGATCGAGTTTATAAATATTTAAACACATATCGCGGAATTGTTCAAATACATCGCATAGCAATGTCACGTCTGATTTTAAATATAAATCTGAATAGTCCCCTAAATTCTTACATTTGAACGATGACCACACATCCTTGGCTCTGTCATAGCATTCATCACTTATATGTTCCTCTTTTAGTGTATCATAAAATTGATTTTTTGTTGGAAGATTTGGGATATTCATTTTTTCTAAAGAATCAATGAAACTGTATGGGAAAACACCTTTTTTCCGCATTAGATCGAATTGATACCGATCAGGAAAGTGTTTTCCCGTTTCCCTGAAACTATCAATATCTAAACCACTACCCAAGTCTTCCAACGAAGCGGATAAAAATTTAAAACTATCAATGAATCGCAACTTTAAATATTTTTTCTTGATCGATAGGGTTTGTTTGTCGACATAATCGTGAACGTAAATGCTCTTTGTAAATGAAACATATTTTTCTTTACTCTGGGCTATGACGTTAATATTATCCCCATGACGACATAATTCTTTAATAAATAGGTGGCAGTCATAACCGCTTAAATTATGGAAAATAATAGGGACGAAATTAGGTAGTTTATAATTTAAATTACAGACGGAATGAGCAGCACCAAATCGTTTCTTCCCCGTTATGTGACAATGATCTCTTACTTTTTTTTCATTGTCGATAAAAGGCTGCTCACATATACAACATGTTTTAGCATTCGCGAATTCATTCTCTTCCTGAGGTGTTAAACGGTTCATTGGTTTAATATCTTTTAGATATGTATTATAAAGGTGCCTTAAATCGCTTTCTATACGAGAAACAAATACTTGGGCTGCATCATTTCCGCGGTACAATTCAAATTTAGAAACAGTATCATCAAAAGAACATTTTATGACGTATGCAAAGGAATATGGTTCGTGTTTAACACTCTGCATTGTGTAAGAATTTTGAGGACTTGGCTCGGCTATTGGTAATGGTTTTAGAACCGATTCGAAGTCGGCATATACGACAAATGGAACTCGCATTTGCTTTTCTATGCTTTCAAATTTTAAAATATTTTCAGGTACACTCTTTCCAAACTTATCAACCCTAATATCCTCTGAGGGTGTCAATGTGTATAGGTGATTACAATCATTTTTCTGGTGTAAAGTTATAGCTGATAATGAATCAAAATAAACGAGACAACCATCACAAAAATACAATTTACTTTTAACTTTGCTAATTTGACTAGACACTAATCGAGATAAATCTGTGATCCAACAATAATGACTTTTTGTACAACGTGCATCGCAAACATGTGTATCATCATGAGCTTGAATATTACAATCACTGTTTATTAACAATAAATTTACATGATTTAATAATTTTTTGCTCGCATACCTAAGTGGACCAACTATTTCATACTTCATCTTATTATTTTCAAAAGTAGATTCTACACCATACACATTGACTGAAATGTTATTTTGTTTCTCAAATTTACTAATATCACACAATTTTACTGGAAAATCCATACCTGTTACATCCAACACAGTTGAAAAATGGGGATATGATGAAACTTGTGTTGGCATATTGATTGTGGGAAACATCGCTGAAGTTACAGCCCAAGCGAAGCAGCACTCGTCTTGGTTCACCACATTAATCACAGCCTTTTTGCTCTCTATGAATCTCGGTAGTTTGATGTATGATGAGCCGCTTACTGGCCTAAACTCGTTGATGTTCACTTCCAGATATAGAATTTTCTCAAGCGCCCACCCTATAAACACACAAAGTATTGTAATTCACAAAACAACACTGTTAAATATTTAAACATACCTGAATCTTTTTCTTGAAATTCCATAGATTGGGTCTTCATTGCATCCACAAACGATTGGTATACAGTTTCCAAATCATCCCCATCCGTGATTACTTGATTGGTTGTATTAAACGATTTGTCGCTGCACACGTCCTGAGATGGTAGCAGATATTGACCAAAAACAACCATGTTTATCTTCAGAGCCCCATGCGATGTCAGCATTCGACGCACCAAATCCAACACTTTCTGCTTAATATCATCGAAGAATGCAGTAAAATCGACATGGATACTGTCGCTGCTCACACGATATGTCGCGATGCGATTTCTGAAGGCACCATCTATCATTTCTACACCTTGTGATAATGGTATACATGCATTATTTCTATGCACCAATGTTCTTTGGTGAGCCCCCATTCGGTTTGCCGGAACAACAACATTACAAACATCGCAGCTTTGCATTTTTGGGGAATTTGATGAAGAGGGTCCTGCAACATCCAATCTTACACGCTTTCCTCCAACACCAAAATCATCATCCGGTCTTCCCCTACACGACTCTCTTTTGTGACGCAACAGACTGTAACTGCGGGTAAATGATGCACCGCACATATCACACACGTAACTCATGTTTAATTTAATTGAAAGTTCAATTACACGTCTCACTTCAGTTATAACACAATATGCTTACACCACCAATCTTTTATATGAAATGGTTTGCATGGTCATATGATGATGTCACATCGCTTCAAGGACAAATATTGAAAACGTGGTATGCGCAATTCCCCAAGGTCGTGGGGCGGGGTTTAATCTCATGGTCATTGGGGCGGGGTTTAATCTCATGGTCATGGGGCGGAGCTTAATCTCAAGTTCAGGTGTGCGCTCAAGAAAAAGCGTGATGCGCGCTCAAGGTCATATGACGTCACATCGCCTCAAGGCCAAACTACACAGCACACCTGGGCTCTCAAGGTCAGGAGTAGTGGTGGGGGGTGAATTAGTTCCCGTATTTGATATCCACTCCACCTAAGAAATAGCCATATATTAAGGATATATTAATTCATTTGCCTGCAGAATTTCGTTTAATTTCAATTTAATTTAAAAAATTAACTTTTTATTCCGCCCCTGTCGTTTGCCACCCCACCTAGGAAAAGACCATATATTAAGGGTATAATATTCCATCTGCCTGCAAAATTTCGTTCAAATTCAAGTTAAGTTAAGAAAAACATTACATTTTTAGAAATATATTAATTTTTTACTCCGCCTCTGTCGTTTGCCACCCCCACCTAAAAAAGACCATATATTAAGGTTATATTACTCCATCTACCTGCAGAATTTCGTTTAATTTGAGTTAAGAGATTTTTAAACATAATTTAATTTTTTACTCCGCTCCTGTCGTTTGCCACGTTACCTAAAAAATGACCACGTATTAAGTGTATACTACTCCATGTGTCTGCAAAATTTCGTTAAACTTAAAGTAATGATAAAACAAATATTGCGTTTTAAAAAATAAATTAATTTCTTACTCCGCTCCTGTCGTTTGCCACCCCACCTAAGAAAAGGCCATATATTAAGGGTATATTACTGTATTTGCTTGCAGAATTTCGTTTAATTTCAAGTTAATGTAAGAAAAACATTGCATTTTTAAAAATAAATTAGTTTTTTACTCCGCCCCAGTAGTTTGCCACATCAGCTAGGAAAAGACTATATATTAAGGGTATATTAGTCCATCTGTCTGCAAAATTTCGTTTAAATTCAAGTTAAGTTAAGAAAACATTACATTTTTAAAAATATATTAATTTTTTACTCCGCCCCGGCCGCTTGCCACCCCACCTAAAAAAAGACCATGTCGCTTCTTTGCGAGAACGCCTTTTTCTTTTTGTTTTTAGGAAAGGCGAAAAATGCAATTTTACAGGAAGCAACTTTTAAACTTTAAAAAATATATAAACTCTAAAACAAATAGTTTTTTGCAGTACAAATTCATTAGCGAAGTAATTTAACTATTAAGATATCTAGAGACAAGAAAATCTTCGCAAGATTTGATAGTTTTGGGTATTATTTAGAGTTATTTAAAAAAAATTTGAATTTATGTCACACTTTTCCTGAAAATATTTTAAAATAGTAATGGGGCAAATGTACTAGTCACGTTGTAGATGATGTAACTTTTTCTTTAATTCCAAGTTAAATTTTAAAAACACATTGTTGAAGTAAGTAACATTTATTAAACAGTTAAACAATTTTTAGCAAAATAGTGACAACTGACAATGTAATTATCTTTGCCATAGATATATTCCATTTTAGCTAGTGGTTATTCGATATAGCTATACTTAGTTGAAGACATAAAACCTAATCAGTCTCTTGGGACCATCAGACTTTAAAAATAATCACTGTTTTAAATATTAATAATATCTTGGACATCAATTTCTAAGTATTTTAAAAAACTATCTAAAATTAAATCCTAAAAACAAAAAGAAAAAGGTACGCAACAAAAAATGTACTTAGAAAACTACTAGGAACTCTCAGTAAGGCATTTCCAATTCACTTACCAAACTTAAAAACAAAATTAGATATTCACTAATTTAGAATTAGTAATCACAGTGACCATTTTAAATAGCAATAAGATCATTTTGTAATTATAGCTAAACAAACAAGTATACGAAATAAAAAAACAGTATTCTTAAAATCTACAATGCTTCGAAAAATGGCTTATGGTATCTTGGGATAAGATTTTTATTTACCAAATCTATGAGATCCAATTTTTTCTTTTCAGCCAATCCAGGTTTATGAGAGTAAGCTTTTTTTAGTTCAATAACTATATCATTATTTCTCTTTTTTTCAAAACAATAGCTTTCTTAAAATCGGTTTCAGCATATGAATATTTGAAAAATATCGCATTGGATTCGGCCTTTTCAACTCTTATCACTTTTATTTCTGATAGCTTTATAGTATTATTATCGTCATCTTTCGTCAACACAAAGTTCATCTGATTGCATATACTTTTCCAATCGTAAAAATCATCATAACACATCTCATTAACATGGATTGGCTCGCTTTTTTTCCTGGCAGCTTTAATAACCCCAATGAATCCATAGGACCCGATCTTAACTGCCTTTTTGCTTCTCGTTCAATTTGGGAATGGGCTGAGTCTCCTTCGTTTTGTGTATGTCCTTTTATTAAATATGTATGTGTAATTGACTTCAGATTCGGTAATTTTTGTACAGCATATAAATATAGAGGAATCATAAATTTATTTTTTTGCTGGCCAGCGCAATTGTCCGAATAGAAGACAACATCCAGATCATTTTCAGCTTCTGAAACCTTCACCAGGTATTTAAACATACAACTACCAATTTCGTTTATGCCTCTATTTGCATTTGACTCGTCCAATACGTAACTTTCAACAACGTTATTCTGGATATTATAAATTGTTAGGTTAAGTACATTTAGTTTAGACTTGTAATAAAAAACTGATATGTCCCCTTTTGGGCACTGAAAGACAGCTTGCAAGTCATAAATAGCAACTAAAGTGTTTTTGTTATCCTTGTCCTTTTCCTTTTCAATCCGTGATAATTGTTTTTCTCTAATGTGTTTGTCGAAGTTTTCTTTTTTAGTTTCTTTTTCTTCTGACGTACTATTTCTATATGCTTCGCAAACATCACACAAATCTTTTTTGGGTACAAAAAACGATATATTAAAGTCTTGAGTAAATATACGATAGAACATCAAGTAATTTGCAAAAGGGGTATTTTCAGACTTACATTTCTCAACGTAATCTCTGTGAAGGTCAGTAATAGCTTTACTTCCATCTATGTAGTGCCGTTTAGAGTTAGCTCGGACGTAGTGCGATTCAGTTTTTGGGATCAACTCTATAAATTTTTTTACGCCTTTTTTAACATTTTCATCCACTTTCTTGTGGTTTTGATGAGAACCGCGGTTATCGCTCATTGGAGAAATATTGGTATCTTTATTTTTTTTCTGTAGAGCGGTCTCAATAGGCCGATTGTTAATGCCTAAAGCATTTTTAAAAAACATCTTGCAGACTCTGGTCTTCTTACCAGAAACAGTAAAAAAGAAAGCGTTGTTATTACCACGCTTTATTGCAACATTTCCTTCCGGATCTACTTTAACATAGCGATGTTTTGGAATGACTGCTTCGACAGTGTTTGCAATAAAAGTCCATTGCTTTCCAATATCTCCTAAAGCCCAATATTCTCTTAAAAGTTGCTGTCTTTGAACTTCCGTGATGTGTGAGCCACATTTAAATTTACAATTTTCTTTGCAAGGTGGTTTTAGTTTACGTTCTGGGATAACCTTATTAGTTTTTATTGATTTATAAGACTGTCCGCTATTTCTCAGTCGTTTCGCAATATTCTTTATCCAATTATTTTCTTGTCTGGGTCTTTTTTTTCCTTTTTTAGTTGGAGTATCTGGTTGTATTGATTCTACTTGGGTAGTGCCAACAGTTTTAATAGCAAACGATTCCGGATCGCCAAAGGGTACCACCAAATTGCAATTTAAATTTGCTGTTTTAACTGGACTGATATTACGGGCACCTTCATCGTCGGATTCTGATGAACTTTCTGATTCTACATAGTTTGGATCTTTTACGGAATCATCACTATCTGAGGAGGAAAAAAGTTATTAGACATGATACTTGAGTAAAATCTGAGTCCTTACCTTCATTGAAAGATGCATTTCTGCTTGATGGACTTGTTGAACTGGCCGAAGAACTACTATTACTGCTACTACTACTAGTCGATTCGGAACAAAAACAATTGCAGGGCATTACGATTTCTTTGTCTAAAAACAGTTTTCAAGTTACAAAACATAAAAAAGTAATATATGAAACACTAAGTAAATAACAAAATAATTAATATAACACGAGCTATAAAAATAAAGTTTTAATTACAAATCAGATCTGAATCCTATGTTTTACGTTTTTATTACAATGTAACCACCCTCCTGTTTCTTAATTAAACTATGTTCCTAACTTATAAATGCTAAGTAAAAAATAATAATTAAAATAATATAATAAGAACATGACAATAGACATGCATCAAACAGATAAATAATTAATAATAACACCACAACATACCTACTGGTACCACTGAGTTTTCATTGCTACTATTAACTTCCACCGTTTGTATGTTTGGATCTTTTGTAATAATTCCTGTATTATTTTGCTCATAATCACTTGAATTTTTTATTAGCAGTTCAATTATTTTTTAGAGCGCGAACACATCTGAAAAGATAAATTGCTTAGGTTAGTTTGCTTTAGTATTTATAATGTGATAACACAATTTGTTTTACTTATTAAATTTTAATTTAAATTAAAAAAATATCTAGAAAAGAGTTACATCGACGAATGCCCCGAATATTATTTTTATTTTCAAAATAGTATTGGTATCAACAATGTTTCATCTTAAGATGTCAAAATAAAAAGTAATTTAAGTTTCAACAACAACGTGACATCAGCATTTGTCACAATTTTAACTAAGACAAATTTTTCAAGAAAATCGGGATATTTATTCAATGTCACAATGAAGAATAAAAAATATATTTGATTAGAAACATACCTTCGTAACTAAACTGTGGCCTCTTCGTGATGTCACGTTTTTCGAGAATTGCGACAGTATTTTCACCTGTGCAAGTCAAGTGGCAACTGATTTGCCACGTTGTACAAATTACGCATATATCTGAGAGAGATAATGCGACAACAGATAATACCGCAATAGTGCTGTCTCTTTTGCTCTTTCGCTCGCCATCTATCACTTAAAAAATACCACGTTTTTGCAGAAAATAAAGTTGAAAGCGGCGGTTTCGATTATCAAATAATAAAAAAAAGAGGCGATGTATTAAATGTATACTGCTCCATGTGTCTGCAAAATTTCGTTAAATTTGAAGTAATGAAAAAAGAAATATTGCTTTTTTTAAAATTACTTTTACTTTGCCCCTGTCGTTTGCCACCCCACCTAAAAAAAGACCATATATTAAGGGTAGAATACTCGATCTACCTGCAGAATTTTGTTTAATTTCAAGTTAAGGTAAAAAGGACACTGCATTTTTAAATATAATTTAATTTTTTACTCCTCCCCTGTCGTTTGCCACCCCACATAAAAAAGACCATGTTTAATACATATTATATAATACATAGTATTAAGTGCATATTGCTCCACGTGTTTGCAAAATTTCGTTAAATTTGAAGTAATGATAAAAGAAGTATTGCTTTTTTAAAAATTAATTTATTTTTTACTCCGCCCCTGTCGTTTGCCACCCCACCTAGGAAAAGACCATATATTAAGGGTATATTATTCCATCTGCCTGCAAAATTTCGTTTAAATTTGAGTTAAGTTAAGAAAAACGTTACACTTTTAAAAATATAATAATTTTTTACTCCGCCTTTGTCGTTTGCCACTCCATCTAAAAAAAGACTTTATATTAAGGGTATGCAAAATTTCGTTTAAATTCAAGTTAAGTTAAGAAAGACATTGAGTTTTTAAAAATATATTAATTTTTTTCATCCCATGTCGTTTGCCATCCCACCTAAGAAAAGACCATATATTAAAGGTATATTACTGGATTTGCCTGCAGAATTTCGTTTAATTTCAAGTTAATGTAAGAAAAACATTGTATTTTTAAAAATAAATTGATTTTTTTACTCCGCCCCTGTCGTTTGCCACCCCACCTAGCAAAAGACCATATATTAAGGGTATATTATTCCATCTGCCTGCAGAATTTCGTTTAATTTCAAGTTAATGTAAGAAAAACATTGCATTTTTAAAAATAATTTAATTTTTTAGTCCGCCTCTGTCGTTTGCCACTCCACCTAGGAAAAGACTATATATTAAGGGTATATTATTCCATCTACCGGCAAAATTTCGTTTAAATTCAAGCTACGTTAAGAAAAACATTACATTTTTAAAAATATATTAATTTTTTACTAGAAAAACCGTGCCATAAGAGGCTGACTCCACTACGTAATGAAGCGTTCTCCGTCTCTATCTTACACATTTTCTCTTATTTATTCTCAAATTTCTGGGTTATCTTTAGAGATAAAGGTCTTAAACCTAATATATTTATAATCAGCAGAAGGAGACCCAAGTTATTAAGTCTCATAATATATTTTTTTTTAAACTGGAATATTTATTATGATTAAAGCAATTTAAAGATTGAGACAAAAGAAGAAGAGAAAAATATACATCAAAAATTGCGGATACCGAAATCCACACTTTATATGTATTTGTATCCATGGGTGTTCAATATTTTTTAATTCGGGTTCTTAAACAAAAAAAATCGAATTGGATACAATCGCGTACAAAATAATCAACATAATACGCGAAGAGAGGTCAAATTTAAATTATAAAAAAATTGTAAAAAACGTAGCTACCTAATATAAAGGGCTTGATGAACAGTGTGTATAAATTATTGTTTATCTGTACCAAAAATCCATCCTACGATTTTTGTTGTTCGCGAAAACTTCAATCACTCCGGCATTAAAATCTGCCATTGAAGAAACTGGACACTGGTCTTTGGAATCGTATAGGAAAGTTATATGTTCGTGTAACTTTATCAAAATCATTTGTAGGAAAATTCTCTTCATATTATTTAAATTTCTCAAAGAAAAAAGTTTTGATGCTCGTAAATTGAAAGCAACCTCTGGCCTGAGGATATTACACACTTCTTTTGTTTGTGCAGAAGAGGATATCGAGTGATTACACTTCTTTGGTTGCAAACTTAGACGATTTAAGTCACGAATGTTTGTTATGTTAAGCAAACATCCAACTATATTTATTATATATCTCTTAAAATTTTAGTTTTTACATTCATTTATTCGCCTAATTGGTAAAAAATAAACTGTACTTTTTGAATAAATATTCTTTTAGTTCTTCTTAGTCTTTTTAAAACTTTCAATCGAACTTTATTATAAAATCTATAACAGTGGCACAAACCGCTTTGGCTTTGCTGGTGGTGCTATGTTTAGTTTACGATTTTCCTTCTATGTTGCCATGATAACGCGTATCCGATGACGTCGAGCCCAGCGCCATACAACGCTCTCGGTGAATTGCAGGCGCAGTACACTACACCCACGTGCGGTGGTTGTTTACTTTTATTTTCGCGGATTTCGCTGCAACCGGTGAGTTTCTTTACGGTTAACTTGACTGTTTTATGTAATATTTATTTATGGTGTTACAACTTCAAATTCGAAGTAAATGTGATTGTTCAAGACTTGAATAAATTAAAAGATGCCTTTGCGGCAGTGGCTGCCCTCGGGTGAAAAAGTAAGTGAAGTGCAAATGAGGCAAAAAAATATCGCAATAATTTTTTTTTTCAGAATTTTTTTATATGAATATTTTTTTAAGACTTACCTGAATTTTGAATACTAAATCAATTCTCCTATCCTTCATAGCAGCAAATGTATAACATCCTCATAAAATGGATGAGTTGCCCTAATCTCCTCCAGAAATTCCTTTTGAATTGAAATATTGCCAAGAGAAGTAAGTTTTTCTTGAGATATTGTATTTCTTAAATAAGTTTTTACCCATTTGAAGCAGGTTATCTCATTGAAAAATAAAACTATAATTCACTGAACATCGACGTTTCGCTCATTATATTGAGCTTTCTCAAGATGGATATTTATGTTCTATAATAAAAACATATATAGTTAAAATGTAAAATTCAAAATGCTTAAAAAACATTACATTTAAAAAAAACAATGACCATAAGAAAAATACGTTTAAAAGAAAATTAATATTATTCATAGTACGCACCTTGGAAACATGTCGAACTTACGAATGTTTTGAGATAGCAGTAACGATAGGTGTGGAATTCTTGTATATAAAATCGACAAATTTTTTCTTTTTTTTTATTTACTTGGATTTTTATTCCTATACAGAGTTTGGTTTTATGCTGTTATTAAAATATAGAGGATTTTATATAAGAAATGGTTTATTTATATTTAGATTAATTTATTTAGATATCAGATTATGATAAATTTGGCTTAGATTATTGATGTCTTTTTTATCGTTAACGGCATTTTTCTCCTTTTTAATTTGTATCATTTCTTTTATTGAGAGTTTACGATAAATAGTTTCTTGATCTAAAATTTTGGTTTGTTTAAAATCGAATTCATGTTTTTCTGAATATTCGTGTTTGTGGAGTGCAGTAGATGCCCTTTTGTATATTTGTGACCGTTTAATCGACTAAGTATTGTGTTGTCATTCCTATGTACTTTTTTGGGCAGTTTAGACATGGAATTGAGTAAACTAAGTTTGATTTCTTTTTTTACTTTGCTTTTCAAGGGAGTGAAAAGACTGTTTAATAAATTCTGTGCTTTATGACAGACAGTTATGTCGTGTTTAGAGAAGATGTGATTTATTTTTTCTGATAGACCATCTGTGTAAGGCATTGCAACGTATTTAGTATTACATTTTTTTTCTTTTGTTGCTTTCTTAATGTTATTATAAAATACATGAGTTCGAGATAATCGTTATTTATTAAAGTCTCCTTAACTTTCTTTAAAATCTCAGGACGATATTCTGGGGAAGCAAGTGAGATAGCACGATCGGTTAGACCTATAATAACGCTATTTTTTTGATTCTTTGGATGGTTGGAGTTAAAGTCTAAGTACCGAACTGACCATTTTTTTTTGTATACCACTTTGTTTTTATATTTTGATCTTACTTGTTTCTAATTAGGGTTAAGTCTAGAAAATAATTTGTTCTCGTCTTCAGTTTCCATGGTAAATTTTAATTTCGATTTTGGGGTGAAAATTGTTAAAAGCATTTAATAGGTCATTAATATGGTTTTTTGAAACGGCAGTTAAACAATCGTCCACAAATCTCTTAAAAAAACGAAGGTTAAAATCTTATCTCCTCCAGATATTCCATAACGAATTGTGCGACAATGGAGGAAATAGGAGAACCCATAGCGCAACCATCTAACTGTTGATAATATTTGCCCTCATACTGGAAATAATTATTATTTAGAGTAATGTTATGTGAACCTTTAATTCGTCCCCATTTTTACCTCGTCAATAAATTGTTTAAATTAAATTCCTCAATCGTTTTTTCCTATTATTTTGGACATACAATTAGAGAAATATTTCGACAGTTTATAAAAAGAAGATTGTATACATCTTACAGTGACCATATATTTTGAGTGCAACTGCGTTGTGTATCATTGGGTTTTTTGCATATTTATTAGTTATAACTTTTTTGTTTAAAAATTTTTTTATGAACACATTATTTTTTGTTTGATAAGAGGTCGTTAAACCACTTTTTAACTATTTGTAAGTATTTACGTCACTAAGTAATTCTTTAATTTTTGTATCATAGTCGTTAGAGTTCATTATCACAGTTTTATTTTATTTATCAGGTTTAAGGATTTTAATTTGAGGGTTCTCCTTTACAAACTGTTGGTTTTGTTAATTACACAAAATTTACAAATTTAATTTCTCATATACCAAGTAATGTCAAAAAAATAAATACAACCGAATGGCTAAGTAACATCTATGATACTGAAATTCCACAAGCTATTGCTGAAGTTTTTGCTTTGGGTGATCGTTTTTCACTTCCAATAACAACTGAAAAACATTTACCGAATGAAATCAAAGATTAAATTGGCGCTAATATTGTAAATGTTGTTACAAACCATAATCTTAAAATAAAACTTAAAAAAACTAAATATTCAAACTTTCAAAAAAAACATACAAAAAAAATTAACAAAACCAAACATATAATGGTTACCGCGCTTCTGATACATGTTTTTATGTCTTCTTGGCAAACTATTAAAATCGCATCTAATATGTTACTTTAAACTGATGAAGCCTTTAAAAATTTTGCAAATGTTGTTTCATAGCCATATCGAGTTTTGATACAAAATCAATAAGCCCTCTGTATATTTCTGGATTTAAACTTTCTGATGATTCGTCATGTCCTCGCAAGGCCGGTTCGAATACATCTCAAATTTTTACACAATCGATAAGCCGATACTAAATATAGCGATTTTTCGAAACTAGTGGCCTTTATCGATTTTCGATAGGCAGCTTCTAATAATTGACGAATATCAGCATTACCGATATCCGGCAGCTGCAATATTTTCTAAATTAATTTATGAAGATCTATGTTTTTTAGTATTTGTAGATAAATGAGATAGATTCATAAAATACGTTTTTGTTCATTATTTAGTTGTTTCATTGTTTGAAAAAACTAAACAAGAAAAGCAAAAATGAAGCATGTAACTTATCATCGCATAACCACGAAATTTTCTTATACTGTTTACAGTGCTTTTATACGAGAACAGTGGCGACAATAGAGCATAAGCTACGCCCATCCGCCATTAATGGGCTAAATTTTTGTTGTTTATATGTGCATAAACGGCGATTCTGCATATTTGTTTTGTGTTTTTAAATAGTTTATGTCTAAATATTTTCAGTTTTAAAATACCAATGTTGTGTATTTATGTATGAGTCTCAATTAGTTATTGTACATTTAAGTAAGCAAGTTTTTAAAAAATACTGTTTTTATAAGCGCTGTTTGTGGAAGTTATCCTTTTGAAAACACTTATTTAGAAGTAAATTACGAAATTAGAGTTGCCAGATTTCTCTCGGCAAAAAAGGGGAAACGAATGTCTGAGCGAGTATCTAACCAAACAAATAAAAAAAAACAAAGTAGGCTACTTTTTGTTACAACTATCACCTCAACAGCAGCTAATATAAAAAAAGTATTGTCTTTTGTATACTGAATATCCCTAATAAACTGTTGTCTCTGATGTAGAAATATAAGATTTTTAAAATTATAATTGGTAAATACAAAAAGAGCCAATTCGGTTAAAGACATGTCCGATGGCTAGAGCGCATCTGGTGACCCTATATACAATAGACTTATATTGGTTTATAAAATATAGGTAAACTGCAAATACTATATAAATATTCTTTGCAATTCTTAGTTACTTCAGGAAGATCAATATCTTCTCAGGTTATGTTATGTGGCTTGAAATTTTGGGATAATTATCTAGATAAATTAATGTTTTGTTTTTTGCTTTGCAAATAAGGCATTTTTTATTATTGGATCTTTCTTAAACAACCCTACATGGCTTCATTAAAAGTTTTTTAATAACATTCTTTATTAAATACAAATGCTCAAATCAAAAAAGCTTATATTTGAATTTAACCATTCAATTATAGTACCAATAAAGTCAAGAACATAAAAATTGATAAATTAGGAAGGAATTAATTTATCTTTTTCAAGAACTGGAATATCCTTGTAGTGCGTTCCGGTCTACTCCGAGCTTTTTATATCATTGTGTTTTCGAGGATTTCAAGCGTATGGCTAAGTTTCACAATATTACCTACTATTTTTTCATAAGTATATTTTTTAGATCATTATAAAACTACAATATTCCGGGCTGTGCTGCGGTAGGATGTTGAAATTCTGACAAAAAGGCTATATGAAGGTATTTGCTAAGAATCCTAATTGTAAAAAGGGATGAGTTATATGAAATGAAAAGGGATAAACTGATTCCTGTAAATAAATTCATCACGATTACGTGAGGTATGAAATGTAGCAATTTAATTTAATTTAATTGTATCAAAACCATAGCTTTTTACAGAATATATTTTTTTAAATAATTTTTTTTGTAGATTCATTTTGTGCCAGATATGTGCATAAAGACAAGGGAAGGTGGTACCAGAAAACTTAAGATACATGCAGTACCCTCAATTTTTTTCTTTTCTCGTATAGAAAGTCAATGCTACTGTTAAAAGTTCGATAAACTCAGATCCCCGTCAAAGGAAAAAATTGACCCATATAGGAGTCTGGCTCGTAGAAAGTCAGCTACTCCAAATCGTTATAAAAATATGTTAAGATTAAGTGAAAGAAAAACTAGAAGTTTAAAAGACAATTGTGATACTGAGAAAGCTTTTTGTGTGCAGTGCAGCGCAGTTATTTATGAGCCCAAGACTTTTTATTTTAGTGGATTTTTTGCCAATAATTCACATTTATTTTTATATTTTGTATTATCGATAATAAAAAAAAAGTATTTTTCTCCAATTTGTTTTTTTTTAAATACATTTTTAAGATTGAAACATGTGCACATAAGACATATATTCTTTCACCTTGTATGAATGTAATATCACCCAAAGTAATTATTTAGAAAAAAAAACATACGTCTTATGAGCCAGTATGTTTACCTTTCGTTGCTTTTTAGGAAAAAAATACAAAGTTCAGAATTTCACCTGCCATACTGTTTAAATGTGATCATTCCAGTTAGGGGTTAACAGGGGAAACATTTTCCAGACAGCTCTTTGAAACTAACTAACTTTAATTTTTCAGTTCAAAAATCTAACCATTTAGGTAACTATTAAGTATATTTAAATAAAAAGATATAACAAATTTTCTATTAGTAGCCTTATTAGTACACAGCATTCTTAAAAAATTGTGTAGGTATTATGTATATCTAAATAAGAGATATGATAAGTAGCATTCTATTGTTAGGAAAGTGTAAGCCACATACTTTCAAAACAAACAAATAGTTTAGGAAATGTTATTTAGTTGGGAACTGAGGAAATAAAATTACCATTGTAATATTTAGAAACAATTTACTTATATACTTTGACCAGTCTTCATTTTATTAATGTTAATGATATTGGCAAATACGTAAAGTTGACACTTTATTCTTTCCAAATCTGGTTCGAGTAAGGAAGAAACATTCCAAAAGCAGAGGTCTCTGTGATATAATTAAAAAGCTATTATAACTAGTTTGCCAGTGTTCTGATCGCAGTATCCAGATACTTTTTTAGTTTGATGGCTCATTTTATACTACCAATTTATTGGCAGTATAAAATGAACCATCAAACTAAAAAATATATTCAAATTGTAATATGCCTTACGAAAAAGTCAATGCTTGGAAAAAAAATGAAACACGACCAATGCAAAAATGTCTTGTTTATTGTACATGCAATAACTCACATTTATCGGTCAAATATTGTATGAACTTAACAAAAAAATTAGGTATTGCAAGACAGATTTTCATTCGTGGGCTTTCAAGCAATGATCACTAAGTCAAATGTTAAAACAATTGACTTAGTGCTCTTTGCTTGTAAGCCTATGATACATCATATTTATTTTAAAATGAAACTAACAATTTATTGCAACATTACATAATCAGTATTTTCTGACAAGCAATTTTATCACGAACAATCATAGTTTAATAAGGAGTTTATACCAGCATAATTTTCCAGCTTTTAAATATACCCAGGTTAAAATTGAAGAAAACTTTCTTCAACATTGCTTGCAACTTTTCAATTAACAACAATGAATAAAAATTTTCATCTTACAAATCACTCAATTGTTATATATACATAATTTTGTGTAAAATGCATGAGCCAGAACTAAACTTACACATAAGTGTAAGTATTAAAGCATACAGGTATATGTACTTTAATTAACTGCTTACTTAATAGTTCATGTTTTATTTCAAGGCTATTTGGTATAAAATGATCCGTATAAACTCAGTACGGTATGGTGAAAGAGCCCTTGTTTGTAAGGTCTGGTTGAACATAAACATATATTCATTCGTCTAGGTATGAGCTAAAGAGACAAATTTACCCTAAAATTAATCTAAAAACAAGAAAAAATAAAATTCGAAGCACAGACACTAAACACAGAGAGATGGAGTTTTAAGCTTTTTTCTTTAACTTACAAATATATAAAAGCCTTAAAAACAAATAAAAATAAATTTTAAATGACGTTTAAAAACCAAAGAATCCCAATGGATATAATCAATATTAAATTTGTTGTATTGGTTTTCTGTTGGAGGACATAGCCTATAGACATATATAATTGTTTTTTTAAACTTTTGGATTTATAATGTTTAAAATTTACACTTTTCATCAAGCTTAAACCTTTATTTACACTAATGAAATCAATAATAGAACATACCTTACAGTATTTGTTAAAAAACAGGCCTTACTAAATCATCACATTTTTGTAAACTGCTGATCCCAAGCCACATAAATATTGTTAGAATACAAAGTACAAATAACTAACTTTCGATTAAAGCAAAAATCAAGTACCGATATATTATAAATTCCAAAATAAACTGGACGAAATTCCCATAAGATCAATGTATCAAAGGGTTTCCAATAAATCAGACCAAAACAATCCAATATACTTTTGTACGATTTTTTTTATTCAGCAACGTTTTGGCGATCGTTTACAACCATCATCAGGCTAAAATACATAAATTTTGTTTATAAATTTCTTTAACTCTCTCTCTCTCTCTCTATATATATATATATATATAAATATAAATATATATATATAATATATATATATATATATATATATATATATATATATATATATATATATATAATGTCTTTTCATTCCGGGTGTACATCCGTTCACTACTGCCGTTCTGAAAAGAACAGTTTTGCTGACGTTTCGCCAAAATCACATTTGGCATTTTCGAAGCTTTCTTTCTCGCGTCCGATTATACAAGTAAGACAAAAGTATTGTAATTGTATTGTTTCAGGGTCCCTAGATGCCGAAAAACATGTTTTCTCAATTTCTGTCTGTCAGGCTGTCTGTAAGTCTACAGCTAAAAACTACTTGTCCGATTGACTTCAAATGTTGGTATAATAGTAAGAGTCACATGAGAATAACATGGTAACATTTTGGTAAAAATCTAGTATGGCAGAATAAAATGACGGCCTATTAAAATGAAAAAAGAAAATTACTAAAAAACTGCTTATCCAATTTCCTCAAATTGTGTAGAATGTGGGTACATATCCAAGAAGGCGAAATAAAATACCGGTCTAATAAAATTTCAAGAAATTATTACTAAAAACTGCTGTCCCAATTTACCTTAACCATTGCACAAGAATCAAGTTTAATCAATGTATTACAGAATCTGCCTAAATTAAAGACTTGTAGGTTCATGGAGTGCCCAAGAAAAAGAACATTTTGTGTTCAAATGATATACAGTGTGGTTTAACACTTCGTTCAAATCCAATAGCTCGGTTATTGTGAGAATTAGAAAAAATATGTACGAAAGTTGAGCTGCCGAGAGCTATAATCTAAAATTATTTTCGATTATGCAGGGTTGAGGATACGTTTGTCAAAAACCAAATTTACGTTTTTTTAAATGGAACACGCTCTATATTGTTTTATTTTCAGATTCCTCCCTTTTTGGCCATTCACCCAATATAGAGTTTGTGGGGACTAATACATAGTCATTCAAGATTTATGGCCACTTTTCGATATTATAAGACGTATCTTTGACGGCTTGTATTTTTTTTAATGCGTTAATATAAATCATTTTAGCATGGTAAAAACTTCCAAATGTGGTCTTCTTTCAACTGCGATTTTTTAGCATTCTTTGATAAAGGTATACAAGGTAAATAAAATTCCTGAATGCAAATTTTATCGATTAATCTAAATAGCACGCCCTGTAAATTATTATATTTTCAGATTCCTCCCTTATTAACTATCGATTTGGTATAGAGTTTGTGTGGTCTATACAGAGTCGTTTAAGATTTATGGTAACTTTTCGAAAACATGAGAGGTAGACATCTCAATTTATTACAGGAAAATATTGCAAAGTGTTCTTCTTTTAAGATCAATTTTTTTTTAATTTATTCATAGCATGGATGGGTCGAAAAAGTTGAAAATTTCAACAAATAAAAATTATCACTAATAAAAAAAAATTTTATCTAAAAATTTTACAAATACAAGTGATAGTATTACAATGATCTAGTAATAAATACTAGTGGATATTACGAAATGATGAGACAAATTATGTGTTAGGAGCAAGTGAACGCAATTGACAAACAAAAATCTTTTTTGGCATTTTCGCAACTGAAAAAAAAATATCCAACTTTAAATTAGGTAAATTATCTTGTCTACATGTTGAGATATGCAATTTTATTAAATATTTGCTTCATTTAATTTTAAGTTAGATATTTTTATTCAGTTGCGAAAAAAAAGACTTTTACTTGTCAATCTAAACACAATGAATGAAATTGTTTGTTAGTCTTAAATATATCACGAAAAGTATCCGAGAAGCGCTTTTCAAAGATCAACGGTTTGATGACACGGGAAACGTAGAATATACAAAAACTGATCGAGTCAAAACTGTTTTAAACTAGTTAGGACTTAGAGTGGACACTTAACAACTAGTTTAAACTATTTGTTAAGTTGTCTACCCTATAGCAATTAGAATGTAAAAATAAAAAAATAAAAGCGTATAAAACAGTAAAAGAAACTTAATTAGATGTACGAAATGACTACTGTTCTGTTCGACACAAATATTTAAACGATTTTCAAAAGATAGGCTAACATTTCTTAATGTATTAAAATTAATATCATTCCTCCTCCTCTTCCTATCCAGCGTTCTTGAAACTTTTCAGTAAGAAATGTATGAATGTCAGCCGTATGATACCATGCATAAAACATATTTGATCATGGACGCTAATAGGGATTTGGTATAATAGTGTTCTAAAGTTTTCCCTCAAAAACTAGAGATATAGAGGTGCAGTAAGCCTTTCTTCAAAAAAATGTGGACCGATGACAACATTTCCAACGATTCCACCCCAGACGTTAAAAGATCACCTGTTTTGACTAGTTGTGCGAATATAGTGAGGATTTTCAGTAGCATCGTAATGAAAATTATGTCTATTGACATTTCCAATTTTGTAGTATGTTGCTTTGTCAGTAAATAACACAAAATTAGTAAATCTTGGCTGTTTCAGAATTTGTTGTTGTGCCCAGTGACAAAAATCTAGTCGCCTTTGATAATCATCCTCATACATTTATTAAAAGAGTTCAATGTAGTATGGGTGAAACTTGTTTTTTTTTGAATTCGTAGAATAGTGGTTTTACTTACATCTGTTTTCCTTGCAATTATTCTTTAGCCAACATGTGGGACTTCTATAACTTTTAAGTTTACCGCTAACTCGTTCTTCTCATTTAAAACAGGTTTGGCTCGATAAGTTTTCTTGTATTCTACATTTCCGGTCTCATCAAACCGTTGCATAAGCCTTTCAAAAGCTCTTCTGTGTGGTTGTCTTCTATCAGGATATTTTTGTCGCTAAAAATCAATTATTTTCACTTGCTTCTAACATGTAAATCATATCTTTCATTTCTTGTCTATTAAAATTCATCTTTGCGTCTTACAATAAAAACTATACTTAGTTTATAATACAAAACTCAGACACCAGCATGAAAACTCGAATTTTTATTTTTGACAGTTTAATTTCATTTGTAAAAATAAGGCCCACTAAATTTTTGTCGCTGGGCACAACAACAAATTCAAGCAGATTTGCTGACTTCTTTGTGCTATTTACTGATGAAGCAATAATTCCACAGAAACAGTAATGTCAATAGACATACTTTTCATTATAACGCTATTGAAGAACCTCATTTTACTCGCACAACTAGTCAAAATAGGTGGCTCTTAACGTCAAATGTGCCTCTAATATTTTCGAAAAGTGGCCATAAATCCTGAACGACTCTGTAGATCCCACAAACCCTATATTAAGTAAATGGACAAAAAGGGAAGAATCCGAAAATATAATAATATACAGGCCGATCTATTTAAATTAATCGAGAAAATTTGTATCCAGGATTTTTATTTACTCTGTATACCGCTATTAAAGAAAAATACCGCAGTTGAAAGAAGACCACATTTGGAAGTTTTTACCATGCTAAAATGATTTATGTTGAGGCATTAAAAATATAAGCCGTCAAATGTACCTTTGATAATATCGAAAAGAGGCCATAAATCTTGAATGACTCTGTATCGTCACCACAAACACTATATTGACTTCAACGCTAAATTTTATCACTAAATCAAACTTGATTCTTGTGCAATGGCTAAGGTAAATTGGAGCAGCAATTTTAGCAATAATTTCTTAAAATTTTATTAGGCAGATATTTTATTTCGCCTTCTTGGATATGTAGCCCACATTCTGCGAAATTTGGGGAAATTGGATAAGTAGTTTTTTAGATTATCTTTTTACCTTTTAATGGGCCGCCATTTTATTCTGCCATACTGGATTTTTACCAATAAGAAAGCGCACTATGAGTAAAATACCCCTACTTTCAAGAAGATACACACCCGCATGTACCTTTTCTTTGTCTTATGATAAGCAGAAGTTTTTTACATAAAAAAACTGAAGCTCAATTCCACAATAACAATTTAAGTAGGTAACTAAGTTTTAATCAATAATTCTGTTTACACATGCTTACACAGGCACATCTACTACGGCTATTAATGTCGACTTTATAAAAAAATTACCAATATAACCAACAAAAGCTAAATTTTTTTGTTAATCTGCATTTTTATAGACGACATACCTCAAAACACGCGGTTTTAATAATATAACGTTAAATTTTAATGCTCATATACCTTAGACCAGGTTTAAGTTAACATGACGGGATTTTATTTGACATTTACGGCCGTAGTCCAGTTTACTGCACTATGGCCGGCTTACTAGAAGTACTAAGTTTAATACTGGTCTAAATCTTAAACTCCTTAAATGGATCCGGGTGTAACAATCCATGTAAAGAACTTTTTGAAAGTTTATTTACATTTTAAAAACAAATTTAAAAAAACTATAAAAACATGTGCCAGAAAAAACTATAAATTACAGATATTTGAAAGTTCAAATTTCATTTCATTTCGCCGACCAGTTTATAGTTATGTTGACCATGATTATTTCTCAAGAAACAAATTTATTTTTTATTATCATTTATTATGTTCTCATCAGTGGTAAAGAACTTAATGACACAATTTACATTTACCAATGCATTATCTTGGAAAGCAAATGATAAAATTAATAAAGCAGGATTATTAAATGTCTGCAGAACATAATACGTACAACGAAGAGCACAACAGATATATTTTGATATTGGGATTACCTATAAATACAAATTGAGACAAATATTTCTCCAGCAGGGGCGTGCGGTAAAATTTTAAGAAAGGGAAGCAATTTCTAGAAACTTACCTATTTTTAATGTAATTCGATTCTTCGATCATTTTTTGCAAATTCGTCAATGACGTCATCATGAAAAAGTCGATGCTCCTACATATTTTGGAGAGGATAATTTTCAATGGACAACAGCGATGTATGCGAAAGTCTCTCCTGCCCCGTTGAATTTCTCACGAAAGTGTTAAAAAATTGCGTTCTACTGATGAACTTGTGGCAGGTATTGTCAATAGTAATTCACACAATTTCGACACTTCGGTGTAGGCATCTTCCAGCTCCTTGTCTTTTAAAAATTGCATTAGATCCTTAGCGTTATTTTTTGCGCTAATGTCATCAGTTTCGTAAAGAAATGGCTATAATGAAGAAGAAGAGATTTAAACGCATCTTCTGGAGAAGCTTTGAGCAACTAATTTTTCCTTTAAATGCATCAAAATTGCAGAGCTCGAGGAATTTAAAATCATTTAAACCGTTAAATCTATAGTTTATTTGTTGCTGAATTTGATCGATTATTTCATAAAAGAGGCATCTCCGACCTTGTCTGTACGAAGACGCTTGGCTTGTGGCTCTACATTTAACGTCATCGTTTTCTCCCAAAGTAGGTCAAAGTCATCTCTTTTTTGGTTAACATGGACTTAAAATCATCCACTTTTTTTAGGCAAAAAGCAATATCATTTGTTTTAGTTTGTAATATATTAAAAACATTGTACGAGAATGGAGATACTTCTGAAAATATGTTCAACAAATAATTAAAATTAAAATCTCGTTTCAAACAGTCCAAAAATCCCCTCGAACTATTTATTGCTTCTGAGTCCCACGTTTCATTATTTTCTATTATATTCTCAAATAGTCCAATCAGTGATTCACGATTTTCAGATACTGTTAACACAAGTCTTCCATTATAGTTCCACCTAGTAGGAGTTACTTTGGGCAATCGTTTGTGGACAACGGAGTCCAAAGCTTCTGTACGTTTTGTTGATTTGGAAAAAAAAGCAGCCACGCCGCTTAAAGTAACGAAAAATACTTTACACTCTTTAATGTGATTGATGGGCTGGGATAAAACTAAATTTAATTTATGAGCAAAACAATGGACAAACACAGCACTTGGGAAAGTTTCTCGAATTTTAGCTTGCAACCCCCTAATCGTCCTTCCATCACTACAGCTCCATCATAGCTTTGAGCAACTAATTTTTTCTCTCTATTAATTTCTTTAGTAACGTTATAAACTACGATATATAATGCATCTGCTGTACGATTTTCGGACACATTCTTAAAACCTAAAAATCGCTCTTGAATACTTCCGTTTGTTTTAACGTAGCGAATTACTATAGATAATTGGCTAAAATTAGTGATATCAGTTGTTTCGTCCAGAACAATAGCAATGAATCGCACCTCGCCAATCTCCTGCTTAATTCTTTTTAGAATAATAGTTGCAACAGCGGAAATTAAATCATTCTGGATTTGATTTGACGTTCCGCGAAAAACGCTAGACTGCTCTAAATGATTTTTTAAGCAATCATCATATTTAGCCATTAAATTAAGTAAATCTTGAAAATTTCCTCTATTTGAAGACAACCTTGTTTCGTCATGTTCTCTAAATCCCAATTCGTGCTGTCCGAGAAAACAAACAACATCGATAAGTCTTCCTAATATATGCCTATTTTTATCGACTAGTTCATTGTGTTGGCGGTGACTAATTCGTATTGTTTTTCCGGATAAAAATGTCTAATACAGTTTTTCATTTTTGTGATTAAATTTTTCATAGGCGGTTTTGCCCTTCCTTTGGAAATTATTTGAAGCTTATCATCGAAGTTTGATGTTGAAAATCCCTTTATTAGTAAGATACACACCACACATTCACACACACTCTTCTTACTAAATTCTCCAACATTTTCAACGTTATTACCGACAGCCCAAGTTGACGGTATTTGCGTATCCACGTTCGTATTATTATTTCTGTATATATATATATATATATATATATATATATATATATATATATATATATATATATATATAACAATTCCATTTAACATAGTATAACCGAGGTCTACCTCATAAAAACACTGTAATAATTGATCAGTATAGGTTTAAAAACTGAATGTGATTTTGAGACCGTAACAAATATTTTATTCCATATTTTGTAGAGGGTTACACTTTCATCTTTCAAGGAATAACTAAGGAGGTCTTGAAGAGTATTTCTACCAAATATTACAGCTGTCAGCGCCGTTCAAGGGGGTGACGTAGTAAGTAAGTCATTCAAAGATACTTTATTTTTATATTCCAAATTTTGGATGGGGTTACACATCTTTTTAGGAATAACTATAAGGACGTATTAGAGAGTAGTTGTACCACTTATCACTGCTGTCAGTGCTGTCCAAGGGGGTAAAAGTGCGAAATAATATATAGAGTTAAAAAGATTTATTCCAGTTTTTGGATAGGGTTACACTTTCAGCTTTTTAGAAATAACTGTCGAGATCCTAGAGTATATATGTGGCAAATATTACTACTGTCAGTGCCGCTCCAGGAAGTAACGACGCGAAATAATATATAAAGTTAAAAAGCAATTCAAAGATACTTTAATCTTTTATTCCAGATTTTGGATAGGGTTACACCTTCTTGTTTTTGGTAAGAACTGACATGATCTTCAAGAGTCCTTCTGTTAAATATTACTGCTGGCAATGCCCTCCAACGTGGTAGAAACGCGAAATAATACCCATATAAAGTTAAAAAGCCATTCAAAGATACTTTAATATTTTATTCCATATTTTGGATAGGGTTACACTTTCATCTTTTAAGGAATAACTAAGAAGGTCTTAAGGAGTACTTTTAGTGAATTTTACTGAGGTCAGCGCAGTTAAAGGGGGTAACGACACGAAATAATATATGAAATTAAAAAGCCATTCAATGATACTTTAATTTTTTATACCAGATTTTGGATAGGGTTACACTTTCATCTTTTAAGGAATAACTAAGGAGGTTTTAAATAGTACTTCTACCAAATATTACTACTATCAGTGCCGTTCAAAGGGGTAACGACGCAAAGTAATATATAAAATTAAAAAGTTATTTATAGATACTATATTTTTATATTCCAAATTTTGGATGTGATTCCATTTTTGTCTTTTTAGGAGTAACTATGGACATACTAGAGAGTATTTGCACTAAATATCACTACTGTCAGGGCCGTCGAAGGGGGTAAAACGCGAAATAATATATAAAGTTAAAAAGCTATTCAAAGATACTTTAATCTTTTATTCCAGATTTTGTAATGAGCTACACTTTTGCCTTTCTAGGAATTATTGAGGAAGTCTCAAGGAGTACTTCAGCCAAATATTACTGCTGTCAGGACCGCCCAAGGGGGTAACCACCTTTGAACCGCTAAAATTTTTAATCATGTTTTAAAGTAATGGTCTTTTAAAGATATGAAAATAATTGGTTTTTATAAACAATAAAAAAAATTTTTAAAATACTGTAACGCAACTACCTAATATAATCTAGTCTAAAAATTTAGGTAAAGCAAATATTAGACAACAAAATAATTGAAAAAATAGAACAAGTAATAAAACAGTTTATGTTGGAGGAGCAGCCACGGCATACACAAATTTAACAATATATATGCTCAGACTAATTCCATAATATATAATTAAATAAATCCGCTCAACAGATCGAATTGACATACCGACCCGTATTAACTGTTAAGACTGTTTCGTCCGAACGTTGGGGTTGGTTTAGCTACTGGCTATCCCGGCACGAACTGGCATGGACTAGATTGTTGTTACTTTAACAATACAGATAATTGAAAAACGTATTTTTAAGACCTGAGAACACTTATTCGAAAATATTTACAATATTTCTTTTACGGTAACGTAAAAGCAGTTTATGTCTCTTCTTTATGAATTGATTTTCTCCGTTAAAGCACGTGATACCAATGTATGGTTTTTTGTCATTAGATTATTTATTTTATCTTTGTTTTAGATATTACCCAAAAACCTTGTTTGTTAATAACGATAATATTGGTTTTACTTAAAAAAATCACAAAATGATGGCATTTTACAACGTAATTCCTTAAGGATATTCCTAATCAACTAGTTACATAATTATCAATAAATTCAGATATTTTTTATAATTTTGTGTATAAATAAATATTTTTCTGAAAGTTAAAAATGTGTTTTTTTTTTCTAATTTAAACACCATTTTCTGAATAGTACAGGAATATGAGCATTTGGCTTTTTTTTAAACACAAATATAATTAGTTTTTCATTTTAATGAAACAGGACTATCGAATTTATATCGCAGTAAAAGCAAAAATACATACATACATTACAAAGCCAGTAATTCACATATTATAGTACCTAAATATTCCTAAGATTTTGTTTCCAAAAAATTTGATTTGGCGCGGGTAATGCTTTTCAATTTATTAATAATTTTTAATACCCAACAAAATTTTTGGTGCGGGACGGGCCGAGGCCAAAGAAAATTGACGCGCTACTTGTCTAAGTTTCGCATCTGGTGTAGGTTTATCTGGGGTAGTGTGAACTGGTTAAGCTCCGCCTTCCACTTTCTGTCCTCCAAGGTCAGCCGGCGAACTGTCCCTAGCTGTTTGGAAGCAATGCACTCTTAATTTCGCGTCGTTATCTCCTTGCACGGCACTGACAGCAGTAATATTTGGTGGAAGTATTCTTTAGTATGTTCTTAGTTATTCCTAAAAATATGAAAGTGCAGTCCAATCCAAAACATCGAATAAAAAAATAAAGTATCTTGATTGGCTCTTCAATTTTACATATTATTTCGCGTCGTTACCCTCTTGGAGGGTACTGACAGCAGTAATATTTAATAGAAGTACTCTTTAAAGCCTCTTCAATTATTACTAAAAAAATGAAAGTGTAACCCTATCCAAAATCTGGAATAAAATATTAAAATATCTATGAATGGCTTTTTAATTGTATATATATTTCGCGTTTTTACCCCCTTGGACGGCACTGACAGCAGTAATATTTAATAGAAGCACTCTTTAAAACCTCGTCAATTATTACTAAAAAGATGAAAGTGTAACCCTATCCAACATCTAGAATAAAAGATTAAAGTTTTTTTTTCTTAAAAAGACGAAAGTGTAATCCCATCCAAAATCTGGATTAAAAAAATGAAGTGTCTTTGAATAACTTTTTAACTTTATATCCCCATTGGATAGCATTAACAGCAGTAATATTTGGTGAAAGTACTCTTTGGTACGTCCTTAGTTATTCCTCAAAAATGAAAGTGTAACAATATCCAAAATCTGGAATAAACAATAGAGTATCTTTGAATGGCCTTTTAATTTTATAAATTATTTCGAGTCGTTACCCCCTTGGACAGCACTGGCAGCAGTAATATTTGGTAGAAGTACTTTTTAAGGTCTCTCCTCCTCCTAAAAAGATGAAAGTGTAACCTCTTTCAAAATCGGGAATAAAATATTAAAGTATCTTTGAATGGCTTTTTAATTTTATATATTATTTCGCGTCTTTACCCCCTGACAGCAGTAATATTTAGAGGAAGTTCTCTTTAGTATGTCCTTGGTTATTCCTAAAAAGATTAAAATTTAACCCCATCCAAAATCTGGGATAAAAAAATAAAATAACTTTGAATGGCTTTTTAATTTTATATAATATTTATTATTTATTATTTGGACGGTACTGACCACAGTAATATGTAGTAGGAGCACTCTTTAAGACCTCTAAGAAAATCTGGTATAAAAGATTAAAATATGCTTGAATGGCTTTTTAAGTTTATATATTATTTCGCGTCCCCTTGGACGGCACTTACAGCGGTAAGTTTTTTTTTTCTTAAAAAGACGAAAGTGTAATCCCATCCAAAATCTGGAATAAAAAATAAAGTGTCTTTGAATGACTGTTTAACTATGTATTATTTCCAATGACTTCAAAAAGAAACAGACCCCGCATTTCATTCATAAAAATGAAATAAATAGAATCAAACATCAATTTGTTGTTGTGTATGAGTGGGAAAAAGACGGACTGATCGCATAAAGAATAGTTTGCGGTGAAAATTACAACGCTGTCAGATATAATGTATTATTTGCTATATTTTTTTGAGCCCAAATATTAGTATGGTGGATACGACAATTTTTTTGTTCTAAGATGAACAGGAACGACTTCACATTGCAAAAGTGAGAGTTTTAATAATAACTTGAAAACAATTAATTTAGATATTATGTCGTGGAAAAGTCTGCGCTAAATGGGAAACTTCTTTATTATCAATTTCTCGAAAAACTTTCTTCTTGATAAAACTTAGTGCTTGTCGAAAAAATAGTTTTTACAATATTCAACTTTAAGTCAGATATACAGGACATTCAAAAAATACGAAAAAGTGTATTTCAAAAATTAAAATTTGTGACTGCCGCGGCTGTTAAATATCTCCATAAGTATAATATAAAAAATTTTACTCAGTTTATATTTACGATCTTTTATGGCTCTTAAAACTACCGTCAGAAAAATTTTATTTTTTTGAAATTGTTAGTGAAATCCACTTTTTTGAACATCCTGATCTAAAGTTTATTACTCTCAAAAATATTTTTTTAAACCACCAACTTTTATCAAGAAATCAATAATAAAAAAAGTAAATAAATGCATTAACATGTAATATGTTTCAATAAAAAATCGAAACTTTTTGGTGATTCTGAAACACCCTGTATAATATTTTACACTATATTTGAAACTTAAAAATTAAATAACAAGGTTAAAAGTGGTGTTGCACTTTATAAATTTTTACCCGGACCCGTGGTTTATAAAAATAAAACAAAGTTTAAAAGTTTGGTATAATTAGTAGTATAGCAGGGGCGGTCCGGCGACACCTCGATGGCATCTTGACCACCGATCGGTCCCAGGAGCTCTTCGGCTCACCTGCCTTCAAGAAGTGTTTACCTGTCACTTTTCGTGCACCTGTCTTAAGCGTGACACCTGGTTTGCACAGGTAGGTGTTATTTTTCAAAAAAAATTCCAAGAAGCGAGGTTCGCCGAGCCTCGCGTCATCACAAGAGCCTCGCCTCGCCTGTTAATTAATATGTTGGACGTAAGACTAGAGGTCAGGTTCGCAGATAAGAAAAGGTCGAGTACCGAGAATTGTTTTTCTGTTAATTAAAATTAATATGTTCGACGTAAGACTAGAGGTCAGGTTCGCAGATAAGAAAAGGTCGAGGATGTAGATAAGGAGATGTTTGTAGTATTGAGATGAGCAATGTTTAAATAAATACGTAAAATATTAGTTTTTGGAAAAATACCGAGAATAGCTTGTTTTCATTTTCGACGACGTAAGACTAAAGGTCAGGTTCGCAGATAAGAAAAGGTCGAGGATGTAGATAAGGAGATCTTTGTGTAGTATTGAGATGATCAATAATAATCTTTTAATAAATAATATTTGTTTAGAATAATAACGTATACCAGGTGATTAAAAATATGTATAGCACATATAATTAATATACAGTGTGTATCAGCCAAATGGAATAAATTCGATAATAAATAAATGGGGGCGTGTTCGGAAAACGCTTGGACCCGTCGATTGGTATTTTTAGTTGCTCATTTTCTCCAATAAAAACTTTTTATACAGGGTGTGTCCTGTAACAGTGGTCAATGCCAACTTTCTTATTTCAAATGCAACACCCCGGATATTATTTAATTTTTGGATTCTTTAGGAGATTCTAAACATATTTTATGTTCAATGTCCTATACCTATCTTCAACTATTTCGGCAATATTAAGTGTTTTCAAATTTATTTTTATTTTATTTATTTCGATTTTATTATTATTCATGAAAGTGGCTCTGGTTACTGAACTATTTATTTGATTACAAAAATTCGCTACAACACACTCAATACTTATTTACCATTTAGGTCTTCATATTAAGAATGTAAGCAAAAACCATTTTAGCGTTCCTTTTTATTGATATGGAACAAAAAGAGCCAGTTTTGTTTACTTTTAAGTTTTGTTTACTTTTGTGTAAAATGCCTGGCCTTTCTCTTTGCAAGACAGTAGTTGTCAGTGTCAGTGTCATAGTCTTTTGAATTTCGTTAACTGCATAATACCTAATATCAGAAAAATGGTTCATTTAACAGAAATGCATAAAATAACAATTTTACAAATGATTGGTTATGGAGATAACACACGAACACAAGTGGAAGTTGCTCGCTTATTTCATGAAAAATTTCCAAATTTGCCGCATATATCCCAAGGGACAATTAGTAAAATAGAAAAGCAGTTTCGCGAGCTTGGACATGTGAGGCAGATAAAAAAGCAGCTGCCAATTCAATAAATGATGATACTAAATTGGATATTATGCTTAAGTTTGAAGAAAACCCACATATTTCTAGTCGACAAGCCGCCGCAATGTTCGATATTAGCCATTCGTCGATTATTCGAACATTAAAAAAAAATAAAATGCATCCCTATAAAGTAGCTCATGGAAGACGATTATGATAGGAGAACTTATTTTTGTGAACAAATGATGGCTATGTTAGATAACAATGTTATTCAATTAGAACATGTTTTGTTTTCGGACGAGTGCACCTTTACACTTCACGGTCATGTAAATCGTCAAAATTGCCGCTATTGGTCTAGGGAAAATCCTCACTGGATCAGCGAAGAACATACTCAATATCCTGAAAAGGTTAATGTTTGGGCAGGAATTGTTAGGGATCTAATATCATAGGCCCCTTTTTCATTGACGGCAATTTGAATGGCGATAATTATTTAGCACTGCTCCAAAATAATGTCGTGCCAACTTTGACAAATTTGTATCCGGATCCAGCAAACCCACAAGTTCCAGCGAATATGATATGGTTTCAGCAAGATGGAGCACCGCCCCATTACCAAATTAATGTTCGGCAATACCTCAACGGAATATTTCCAAATCGGTGGATAGGGAGACGAGGATCGATAGAATGGCCAGCGCGATCCCCTGATCTGACGCCATTAGACTTTTTCTTATGGGGACATATTGAAAATGTTGTATACAAAACTAAACCCCTCGACTTAGCTGACTTAACAAGACGAATAACGCTTGCGATTAGATCGGTCACGCCCGAGAAATTTCTATTTAAGATTAGGAATTTGCCAAGACGTTCGCGGCAAGCATATTCAACAGTTCCTAAATTAACTTTTTACTTTTGTTTATACATTATGAAGAAATAAATAATTTTATTTTTTTAATCTTAATTTTTGCAATAAATTTGAAAACACTTATTATTGCCGAAATAGTTGAAGATAGGTATAGGACATTGAACATAAAATATGTTTAGAATCTCTTAAAGAATCCAAAAATTAAATAATATCCGGGGTGTTGCATTTGAAATAAGAAAGTTGGCATTGACCACTGTTACAGGACACTCCCTGTATAAAAAGTTTTTATTGGAGAAAATGAGCAACTAAAAATACCAATCGACGGGTCCAAGCGTTTTTCCGAACACGCCCCCATTTATTTATTATCGAATTTATTCCATTTGGCTGATACACACTGTATATGTAAGCCTTCTATAAATGAATACAATTTTTATGCCAAAGATGTAATTGTTCAGTTGAAAAAAAAATATTAATAAAAACTTAAAACAAAGTTATTTTGTGATCCTTGTTTAGCTATTTATGTATTTGGTGTAAATAGTATTAGGTCTATGATTTTAATGTCAAAATAGAACAGTGCAAAAATATAGAAATTAAAATGTAAAAAAACTACTACGGTTTATTTTATGTGTTGTTAGTTTTACTTAGTGGGTCTCGTAACTCGAACTATGGCAGGACAAAATTCAATTTTGTGTCTTGATATCCAGGGATTTAATTGTGCCTCTGGATTTATTCCAAAAGAACTAGCTGTGTATGATGGAACACGTTGTTCAAATTTTCTTTTCAAACCACCATATAACAAAAGCATGTTAAAAGGCCAGGATTTAAAAACGATATCTTATCTCGAAAACTCATATCATGGTCTAATATGGGAATCTGGTTTAGTAGACTTGAATGAAATAGCAAATGTCTTAGAACATGTGATGAAAAGATATGATGCCCCAAAAATATAAAAGGAGATAAAAAGGTGAATTTTCTAAGAAAATAAGTGCGGAAAAAAATTTTAAAATACCTCTGGAGAGTGAACCGAAGCTAAGCAAGTTTAAGAAAGTTCCCGAATGTCACTTTCACAAGGATCCATATGGCACTACTTAGCATTGTGCATTATCAAACGCCAAGTTGTTATATAGTTATAAATACTGTTTTTCTGTTTGAAGATAAATAAATTATTTGTAGAAAACATGTAAATAATATATAATAAATAAAACGTACATGAAACAAAATTATTTTATTAAGTCACTCTACATTATTTTTATCTATCCAGCTATTATGCTTATCACTGAAACCTAACCATTTTACAAATACTTTATTGTTTTTACGTTTTAACACTTTTTCCACTAAATAAATGTCTAAATATTTAACTTTTTGCAATTGAAGTTCATAGAATCATCCTTTAATGTCTTGTTTTTCTGCATCTTGAAGTAGGTATGTCACTGGATTTATAAGTTAAACTTTTTTTACGCTAAAAATTTCTGTTGACCAATTTGGTTGGTATTGTTTATCAAAAACTCCTCTAAATTTGGAAATTCTTACATGATCACCTATC
Organism: Kuschelorhynchus macadamiae; assembly: GCA_030620095.1. Taxonomy (NCBI): domain Eukaryota; kingdom Metazoa; phylum Arthropoda; class Insecta; order Coleoptera; family Curculionidae; genus Kuschelorhynchus; species Kuschelorhynchus macadamiae. Next base: position 640,276 of record JAUTXW010004473.1, on the reverse strand, counting down.
TCGAATTTTGGTTTCGATGTCATTTTAATTCGATTATAAACTGTGTTTAATAGCAGTTTTTCATGCTTTTTTGAAATTTCAGCCGGTTTTAAACCTGTGGTAGTGTGTACTCGATTATTATAGGAATAAACGATTTGTTTTAATATATCAAACCACTTGTATGATCCTTGAAGACTAAATTCTTTCCACATCATTCCTTTAAGGGTTCGATTTACACGTTCACCAATAGATACTTTTTTCTCACTGTAAACTAAATAATGTTTGACATTATATTTTTTCATTAAAATCATCTCATTTCTTTTCCAGTAAATTCACCACCGGCGTCTGTACAGAGATGTATAGATGTCTGTTCTTTGAATACATTTTCTATCGTTTTAGATACCTCTTTGGCAGTTTTTGTTTTCAACGGATAAGCCCAAACGTATTTAGAAAAACAGTTAATTACGACGATTTACGTGATTTGTATTACCAGCAGCCTGAGACGCAACTAGTAGCTCCAATCTCTCAACTAATTCATTAGGATCATCCCAAAAAACGTAATCAATAGGATTGTTTGAAAGTTGGAAAAGGAATGTCTAATTCCCTCCCCCTGTTTCAAAACATTATCATCATCATCGTCATCATCAGTTGGACTGATATAATTACTCTCAGTTTTATTTATTATTGGTTCAATAAATTTTCTAAATTTCTTATTTTTACTTGATTTTACATTTTTGATAGCATTTGTTTTAAACAATATGTGAGTATAGTTTTTTGCATCATCATTTGTATAGATGGTGGAAGCATTTTGATTAAATAACAATCCATTGGTGCCTTTATATTTTTTTCTGCAATTATCAAATCAGCTCCATCGAAATCTATCGTTTGGTTACCGATAGAAAACCGTTCGATATCCTTATCAAACTTTACTTGGAATTTTCCATCAGAATTACTACTATTTGGATCCTTTACAAATTTTTTGATTTACTTTAAAGGTAAACTATGATATTGATCAGAATAATCGGAAAATGATTTTTCTCTTATAGTTTGATTTAGTGCTTTTTCATATTCCCTTTGTTTCCTAATTTCCTCTTCTTCGATTTCATCCTGCACGTTTTTTATTATTAATTTTCTAAGATTATATGGTTTCCATGACGACGACGACGACGATTTTGTTGTGGAAGAAAATAATTTTCTTTTCATTTTTGGTGCAGTTTGATATGCATGTGTGATTTTGTTTCCTGTAGGAGTATCCTTAAACTCTAATGGGATAGAAGTGGAGGGTATAGGTTCCGATTTCACTGACTCGTTTTCCTCTTCTCTATTATGGTCCCCAAAAAGTTTCTCCTCGTCATCTTTATCATCATCGTTATCGTCATCAGAAAATTGTTCCCTTCTTTTAAGTTCCCATATCAAACTTTCAGGAGTGTGCTTCTTTCGATCCAATTTGTTCTCAATCACCTCCAAATGTTTTGTTATAGGCTGAAATACCTTCTCGTGGGCTATTTGTCCATGTTTTAAGATATCCAGTTTATTCTTAATATCTTTTCTCTTTGAAATTATTTTTTTCTTAACTGATTGATGTTTAGTTGTTTCCTTTTTATTTTTCTTGGTACGAACAGGAGCCATGATGATAATGATGATGAACTTTGAACGTTCAACTATGTAATAATTTATAAAAGCGATACTACAGATATATATATTTATCAAAACATATCGACCTTCATCAATTTTATTATCCTTAAATATAGATAGAAAACCAAATGGTTCTTTTCAACAGAATGAACATATGGTTTTAAAGCTGTCAAATGACATATCAGTACCAATATGATCAGAGTATACATGATGTAAATTTAAGTCATCCTGTTTAAATAATATTAAGACGTTAGCGTTGTCTCTTATCAAATGTTTGGGTATTTTTGCATATCTTTGACACAAGTAAAAACAGTCTATATTATTGAAACGTCCCATACTAAAATATTCTCTGATAACATCCTGTTTATCACACGCGACGTCATCAAATATGAAAATTGAATTTGCTTTAGCGTCAGATGGAGATAATATTTGTTCACTATTATCGAATGCATAGTAACCGATTCCTTTTATTGTTTTTAATAATTTCTCTAAATACATATATTTAGGTTGATACAGAGACTTTGAATAGACGTAGACATTTTCAAATTTCAATTCATTGGGATGTTCAAGAAGGCTTAGCATGATATTGGTTTTTCCACAGTTTGAAGGTCTCGATATGATGCATCGTACAGTAGATGGTAATAATATACTGTGTTTAATATTTTTGTTTTTTTTTTCACATCATGATTATTTACTGTTAAAGATGTTCTTTGTTTCACAATTTTGATATGTTTCTTCTTTTTCTCCGCTATGTTAAATATCCGATGTAAAACTAATTATAAAGCCATAATACGCTGTTATTTATATTCAGTCTTTATTTCCTTTTTTTAAAATGAGGTATTATTCGATTGATCGACAACAACAACACCAACGAACGATTAATGGGGAAGATTTGTTAAACTCAATGATAAACAAACTTCCATTTGAATTACATCTTCCAGGGTATAACTATTGTGGTCCAGGAACTAAATTAGAGAAACGTTTACGACGTGGTGATAAAGGAATTAACCCGTTAGATGAAGCATGTAAAAATCATGATATTGTCTATTCACAATATCAAAACATATCAGATCGTAATGTGGCAGATAAAATTTTACTTAAACACGCTTTAAGCAGAATAAATTCATCGAATGCATCCTGGAAAGAAAAATTAGCCGGTGCAGGTATTTCAGCTGTAATGCAAACTAAAATAAAGCTAGGTATGGGTACTAGCAGTGGGGATATAAGTTTGAGTAATAACCCCAATTTAAATCAGTCATACAATAGAATCCATGGTAACAAGTATCTTAAAACAATAATGGAACACTGTGTGAAGGCTATGCGTGATTATGTGAAAAAGATGGAGATTTTGCTAAACAAACTCGAAAAAGTAAAAGGTCAAACTGGAAAGGTGTATCGAAAACAATTCAAAAAGGGAACAAAAATTAAACAACAAAAATACGATAATTATCATGAGAAGAAAATAAAGGAAAAAATGAAATACCCTTCTAATTTTATTGAGAATGATGATGAGAAACGAAAGAACTTAGAGAACGAGATTGAACAAGATTTGCAGCAACAACATCAAAATAGGGCACTCAAACGAAAGATAGATAACTCTAATGATGATATAATGGATGGAAAAAAATTAAAATTTGAAATAAAATCGGCAAACTTATCCAATAAGCGGAAATTAAACGATGACGACGATGATAATTTTTATGAGGAATTTGCTAGTGGCCCATTGAAAAAAAAGTTAAAAAATAGTATATATTTTCATTTATCTGGCTTCAACGTTTAGTGTATTAAAAACTTTTCCTACAGAAAGTAGTAAACATGGTAGCAATTTAAAAAAGTAAACCTCGGAAGCAGAAAAGCAAAAAGTTAAAAAGACCAAAAGTTAGCGGGAAAAAAAGAAGCAGTACAAAATTAAAAAGTTTTCAATCAGTTATGAAAAAGATTAAAGGTACTATTTTAAATCAAAAACCATCCAATATTTACGATGCTGTTAAGATAGCCTTGAAAGCAGTTAATAATACCAAAATCAGACGGCCAAGAATAATTAAAATTCCAAAACTGGAGGTTTTCTTCCTTTGATCCCTATTTTTGCGGGACTGAGTGCATTAGGTGCGTTAAGTGGAGGAGCTGCCGGCATCGCAAAGGCCGTATCTGATGCTCGTGCTGGCAAACAACAATTGCTGGAATCCATAGCATTAAAACCATACGAAACAGGTTTAGGCCTTTTTTTAGGAAATCATCTCAGCAAAAAAAAAATACCGATAATCTTACCTAACCGTACCTTAAGTAACTTTGATATTGAAAAGTATACTAAACTACTCAAAATACCCGATTGTCGAGGAGTGTTTATGAATGATCGATTACCGAAGAAAATTTACCAAAACGAATCTGGTATTATCAATTTAGACAATTTTTCTGGACCGGGAACTCATTGGACTGCTTATTGGAAACATAGAAATAATGTTTATTATTTTGATAGTTTTGGAAATATAAAACCTTCTCTGGAAGTGTGTAAATATTTTAACTCTAATGGTATTTGTAACATATTTTATAATCATCGTTGTTACCAACCTTATGACTCGTTTATATGTGGTCACTTATGTCTGAAATTTTTGCATCATTCTGTAGATTTAGAATAAATACCAATATAACTATAGTCTTTGTTTTATTTAATGTAAATACTTTGATCCGAAAAGTAGTTAAACATGTCTTATACGTTTACCTTATCGGGAACGGAGTCTGTACTTTCAACCAAAATTTATCCACCTATTGTTTTGAATGAAAACGAAAATTATGTTTTGGGTTTAATAAATTTTGAAAGTTACAACTCAATTCCTAACATTAATAGTAGCAATAACAATTTGCATTGCGGAGATGAGCACGTTGTTATACCTGAAGGATCCTACGAAATCAGCGATATTCAAAAATATTTGACGACGTATCTGAGATTTCATTCAAAAGAAAATGATCCAATCACACTTCGTTTGGAAGCGAACCATAACACTTTACAGTGTGAAATCAAATGTAACCATAAAATTGATTTCAGCAAAGAAAATTCAATTAGCAGTTTACTGGGATTTGGTAGCAAGCAACTCGAGCCCAATAAAAGACACATAATATCCTGTAAATATATTTAAAGTGAATTCAATATGTATAGAATGTAATCTAGTGACAAATTCCTATAATAATGAAGATTTAGTTCATATTATCCATTTGTTTTATCCAACAGTGCCACCAGGTTTCAAAATAGTCGAGAAGCCATCGAATGTTATTTATCTACCAATCAGCACACGATATATCGATGAGATAATCCTTAAAATAACTGATCAGGATAAGAAATTAGTGAATTTCAGAAACGAGCTAGTAACGATAAGGTTACATTTGAAGCGAATTCTTTAAAATGGTTTTTCTGTATAATCATAATTCTTTAAATATACCAAAGGACTCGTTTGAAAATTGTCATAAAACTCAATTAGATGAACAGACAACTATTAGTTCCACCAGAACGTTTAAGGAGTTAACATCTAAAAACAAACGTGTACTACTCTCACTGGGATTCAGTTTACAGGAGGAGGAGAGGAAGAAAAAGGAAAATCAAAATTAAAAATTGGAAAATTACAAAGATTTTGGTGTAGTTTTAAATTACGGATTACTACAAGTTTGGAAAGAATTTTTATTATATAAGCAAGTGTAGATATAGGCACAAAGACAATGAGTTATAACATGTTAAAAGTGGGAGAAAATGTGCTAAATGATGACTCAATCATAAATTATCAATACCATACACTTCAACCTTATTCCTCAACAACTCTAAACAATAACGATGAAATTAGAATACCAATACAAACACAAGATTTATACACGTTACCGAGTCAAAGCTTTTTATACATTGAAGGAAAGTTGCTTAAAAACGATAATACCTATAGTGATAATGTAACTTTTATCAATAACGGAATTGTTCATTTCTTTGATGAAATTCGCTATGAACTAGGAGGAGTGGTTATCGATCGGGTTCGAAATCCCGGCATAGCCACAACAATGAAATGTTACGTATCATTTTCGAAAGCTGAATATTTTGCACTTCAGAATGCTGGATGGGATTGTGAAGAGAATCCAAAAATTTTGGATGGTAACGGTAGTTTTAATGTTGGTATTCCGCTAAAAATGTTGATGGGTTTTACGGAGGATTTTCATAAGATAATCATGAATCTTCGTCAAGAATCAATATTAATTAGAAGCAATTCTGATACAGTGGAAATCATGCAAAAAAATGACAAAAAGGAAACCTATAAAGTTACACTGAGTAAGATATTGTGGAAAATGCCTCATGTTACCGTTAGTGATACTCAAAAATTACGTTTACTTAAACAATTTGAAAGTAACAGGGAATTAACGATTGCTCTCAGAAGTTGGGAACTACATGAATACCCACAAATCCAGCAAAGCAAAAACCACACATGGGCAGTGAAATCATCAAATCAATTGGAGAAGCCTCGTTTTATCATCATTGGTTTTCAAACTGGTGTGAAAAATAATATTGCGAAAAATACGAGTCATTTTCAGCATTGCAGTTTATTAAATTTGAAGGTGTATTTGAACTCTGATATGTTTCCATACGATAATCTAAATTTGGACTTTGATAACAATAAATATGCGCTTGCGTATGAAATGTATCAACAATTTCAAAAATCCTATTATTATAAAAATCAGAGTGATCCGTGTTATGACCCAACAACATACAAGACTAAACAGCATTAATTGTTGTTGACTGTTCACGTCAAGGTGAAGACATCCTAAAAGGTGGAGCTGTTGATATTCGCATTGAACTCGAAACAACTAAAACAATAACAAACAATACCTCAGCATTCTGTTTGATTCTACACGATCGTTTAGTCAAATACAATCCTTTAACCAGTACAGTTAAAGTATATTAAATTTCAAAGTGTCAAAAGTAAAACGTCAGTCATCGATTGTTCGCGGTAAAAGGTGGAGTAGTTTCAGCAGCAGCAACAGTATAGTGAACGTTTTGTAAAGAGTCATGTTTGTAATAGATACACAAGGATTTCAATATGGCAGCTCAACTTTTTTGTGCAAGCAAATTGCAATTCTTAATACCTCAAATAAAAATTATAAACATGCTTCAGTTAAACTTCCTTTTGAATTGAACTTTTGCAAAGACCAAATTAGAAATCACATGAAATGGTTAACCAAAAACGTACATGGCTTGGAATGGTCAAACGATGTTTTTGAAAATTTGGAATATGAAAATTTAACTGAGTTTATAAAAGATTTTACTAATGAAGAAAATGGATGACACTGTGGACTCTTGGAATAACGACTACACCGACAATATCATTGCAGTAAAGGGAAATCAAAAATTGGAGTGGTTGACCCTATTATTGTTCAAAACAAATTACACCGTTATTGATTTGGAAACAAGAGGATGTCCACCCTTGGCCGAATTACAAAATATATTCAAGTCGTATCGTTGTCAGCAACATGATAGTAATACATTAAATTGTACCTTGGAAAACGTATTTAATTTATATCATTGGAATACATTTAAATGTAGAAATTGTAATGAAGATTGAAATAAAAAACTAAAATATTATGTATGTACTTTTAGACATGTTATTTTTTTCAGACATATCATTGCTATGGTGTCTACATTCAATACATTTTCAAGTGGCTTTCTATATATTTATCATGACGATTAAGATTTTTTGGAATACAATTTTCAATTTTCTTCATTTGATTCATTTGAATTGTATGTAACGAATTATTTTGCCTAAATAAAGCAGTTTTACATATATCTAAATCAAAATTAGTTATCGTATGTATAATTAGTTCTTCAAAAGTTAAATGGTTAGAGTTCTTTCAAAAATATCAATTGTAATAAAAAACCTTTTTTGACGACATTTCGTAAGAAAAATTTTGTTGAGTAATTATTTACAGTTGTTATACTTAGTACACTTCTATAACCATTTTCCTTAAGTTTCTCTATCAGTATATTTAAAATCAATAAACATACCGCTTCACATACAGGACTAAGTTCAATAAACATGTCAATATCTGCGTTTTGGTCCGACCTACTAAATAACTAGGATAACCACCGGCTACAAAGGATCTACACGGACAAGATTTTAGTAATAGGTTAATGATTTCTACCTCATCGAGAACCTCAGCAACAATCACATCATGTAATGATTTTGAAGTCCAACACTTTTTTAAGCTTAGGTAATTATAACCTTCTATCAAAGTTAGTTGATTTTTCTGTAATAAAAGAATAATATACTATTCTAACTATATTTAAATCTGAAAAAAGAACACTAAAATTACTAAAATTAATTTACATTTGTTTGTTCTTGTTGTTGTTGCTGTTGCTCTTCATCCTCGCTGGAGGAATAGACTTCCTCCACAGTCAACTTTTGCCGTTTCGACGACGACGACAACGACGACGACAATGATGTTGATGGTAGTGTTCGTCGTTGCTGCTCACTAACAGTTGTTTCCACATCCTCGTCCACAAGATTAAATTTGAACCGTTTTACCACTCTTTCGAGTATCCTAAATTCCTCATCATTATTGATTTTTGTCCGTAGATAGCGTACGGGGAGATTTCCAAATTTTCGTTTCAAGGTTTCTTTCCGGGGACTATAAGTAAGGTGTATATACGCCTTATCATCCCTTTCGAGAATCCTATTAACACCATATCTGAAAGGAAAAAAAAACTTCTCTAAATACAGGTTTTATAATACCTCATAGGAATCATTTTTATATATTCAGTATATTTGGAAAAATAAAAAATATTGCTTCACTGAAAAGCTTTCAAAATTAAAAAAAAAAATGTAAATGTAGATCGAGAAAAAAATTCTGGAATAAAATAAAAATTATAGGCATGGCAGGCTACGCAACTACTGCACCATCAATGCTATATAAATTTATGGAATATATAAAATAAGCTACAGCACCTAGCTAAATAAATTCATGCACAAAATGTAATAAAAGGAGCTGTTATTGTAATAAATGGTACGTTCACTAACACTTTAACAAAAAAAAATTAACAAATACTTACTGAAAAAGCTGTTTCATAACAACCAAGACGTGACGCACAGGAAAGTTTATTTTATCTTCAGAAAATACGACAAGTGTACTGGGTACTGTTGCCATCTTGAATATTTTCGTTTGGCTGTTTCCAAAAAACGGATAGACAGAGAACTGATACCAAACGCAACCTCTGGATGAGTATAAATACAAATTTATCATTGAAAAAATTAACAATTTTGACGTAGACGACGATAAAAGTATTCATTAATTTCAAAGGAAATTTGCAACAAAATTTGCTGCGTTACATATTGTAACATCACGTCCACAGTAAATGTTTCTTTATCTTTTATCATAATTACTAGCAAAAACAGAAATATTTCGCAACGTGACTTGTATTTGATAACGAAAAAAGAAAAATGCAATGTACGTCGTGCAACGTGACTTGTATTTGATAACGGAAAATAAAAATGCAAAGGTCATGCAACGTGACCTATATTTGATAAAACATGTTTTTGGTGCAACGTGACTTATCTTCTGGAAAATTTTACATATACATGATTATACCATGCAACTTTGTATGTGTGTGTGTGTGTGTGTGTTTTGTCAATAGAAATGACGCGAATGATTGATAAGAGTTTTGTATATAAATTATCATGCACACACCGAACTTATTCACACTGCAGTCTTTGTAGTCCTTCTTGCCACTACACTAAAAGAAAACAAAAACCAAAATGTCGTCCAGCAGCAACAAAGTCCTAGATTAATTTTCAAGTGAGGCGGTCCAGAAAACTGAAATGGTAAGTAGATTACTTAAAACAAAAGAAGATTACCAAACACATACTCGTTATCTAAAAAAATCAATTGCCATTATTAAAAAATGTTTAAAAAATAGTTCATGTGTTTCTAGTTATAGTAGAGTGGAAAGTAATTTGTCAATTTTAAAACACTTTTTATTACGTTTTAAATTGCATTTAAAAAATAACAAGGGTCTATTAAAAAGAAAATTAGTTTGGGAAGATGTTGATTCTTGTTGTAAAGGGAGAATAAAAACGGGAATTATTAACAACTTAAAGATGAAAGAACCAAGAGAGTTTTTAAATAGTGCTTTTCGAATTTTTCAAACAGGATTAAAACTGAACTTAAAAATTCTATGATTAAAGTAAATGTTGTGTTTTCAGATTTAGAAAAATCCGCTAAACATTTTACAACGAAAAATTCATTAATTGAACCATCTACGAATCTGACTGAATGGTATAAGATACACGTTACTGATAAGATTTTGGTTTCAACTTGAAGAATTTCAAGAAAGAGACAGTGGTTGGGCCTTGTGTGAAATTTGGTACTTGAAAGTAAATATTAATTCTTTTAATCCAATAAGCAAAAAACTTCCACTTATGTGCAATTGCCTGAATTCATAAAAAAAACTATAAGTGTTATCAATATTAAAAATAAAGACGTTTATTGTTTTTTGTGGGCTATCATGTGTGCTGTACGTGGACCCAGAAAAGGCAAAAACGTTTCACGCACGTCATCTTATGATCATTTCAGTCACTATTTGAAATATGACGGAATTCAATTTCCAATTGCTCTAAAAGATATTTCCAAGTTTGAAAGAATGAACAACTTAGCTATTAATTCTTTTTGTTTAAGAAATAGAGAACTTTTACCCTTATTATTAAGCAAAATAGAATATTTTACAGATACAGTTAATTTACTTATACTACCTTGTAATACCGTTGAATTAGAAAACACACAATATTTTCTCGAACCTGCAAACACAACATTTCATTTTGCATGCATAAAAAAATTAAGTGGTTTATTGAATACCCAAATGGGTAATAGAAAACATAAAAAATGGTTTTGCGAGCGTTTTTTAATCATTTTAAAACTGAACCCATTAGAAAAAACATTCCAAACATTGCCAATTATTAAATAAATGTAAAATTACATTGCCAAAGGAAAATGAAAAAATTTTAACTTTTAAAAATTTCTCAAATAAATTATTGATTTAGAGAGCATGCTTGTCAAGTATGAAGACAAGCAATGCACTAAGAAATCAAAAAAATATCAAAAACATGAACCATTTAGTATTTCATATTTTCTAAAATGTTCTTATGATGATTCGCTATCGGAATTTCATTCATATACTGGAGAAAAGTGTCAAGAATGGTTTGTCAGGGAACTTGGCAAAATTGCTTATAAAGTTAATTCAATATATTCAAACCCACAATCTATGATACCTCTAAGTAAACAAAAAAATGAGGCTTATTGTCAAGCAAAAACATGTCATTTTTGTAATGAACCTTTTTTAGGGGATAACTATAAAGTAAGAGACCATTGTCATTTAACGAAGTTATTCCGAGGAGCTGCACATAAATCATGTAATATAAAATTTTCAGATAAAAAAAAAACTGTGCCTGTAATATTTCATAATCTATCAGGATACGATAGTCACTTCTTAATCAAGGCCCTTTCTCCAGAAGTGAAAGGTATAATTAGTTTGCTTCCACTTAATAAAGAAAAATACATATCTTTCACTAAATACATTGAAAATTCAGATATCAGCTTTAGATTTATAGATTTATTTCGTTTTATGACCAGTTCCTTGGAAAAACTAGCATCCTATTTAGAGGATCACCAAGAAACTGTTACAAGATGCTACTATCCCGATAATGTTAAATTTAAACTAGTGACCAGGAAGGGGGTACGAATATCCAGACTCTTGGAAAAAACTGCAAGATAACAGTTTACCTCCAATACAGCTATTTTATAGTTCTATTTCTAATTCAAAGATATCAACCGAAGGGTATCAACATGCTTCTACGGTATGGGATACGTTTGAAATTAAAAGGCTTCAACAATATGCTGAATTGTATCTTAAAACCGATGTCCTACTTTTAGTTGATGTCTTTGAAAACTTTCGCAAAGTCTGTTTGGAAACATATCAATTGGACCCTCTACATTATTATACAGCACCAGGATTAGCATTTGATAGCATGTAAAAAATTAGTGAAGTAAAATTGGACCTCTTAACAGATATTGATATGGTCATGTTTATTGAAAAGGGTATAAGAGGGGGAATTTCACAATGCTCAAATAGATACGCTAAGGCTAATAATGAATATAGGGGGGCAGAATATAACCCTGAAAAACCATCTAGCTATCTTATGTATTTCGATGTTGTAAATTTATATGGTGCTGCTATGCTCTGCCTACTGGAGACTTTCAGTGGGTTGAAGATATCTATCAGGAAACAAATATTTTAGATGTAGCCGATAATAGTGAATATGGGTATATTTTTGAAGTGGACCTTTATTATCCAAAAGAGTTATTTGAAACACATAAGGATTTACCACTCTGTCCTGAACATTTAGTACCATCAACTTCAGCTACTTCACTTCCCAAACTATTAACCATGCTTTATGATAAGAAACGTTACGTTATTCATCACAAATATTTGCAGCTAGTCACCAAATTGGGTCATAAAATTGGAAAAATTCATAGGTGTTTAAAATTTAAACAATCTCCATGGCTAAAAAAATATATAGACCTAAATACTACTCTCAGAATAAACAGTAAAAACGAGTTTGAAAAAAATTTCTTTAAATTGATGAATAACGCACCATATGGAAAAACAATTGAAAATGTACGCAAATATCGTGATATAAAATTAGTTTCGAAATGGTCAGGCAGATATGGTGCAAATTATTACATTTCACAACCTAATTTTCACAGTTGTGAAATTTTTACAGAAAATCTAGTCTTAATTGAAATGAACCGATAAAATTTAGTAAACCAATTTACATCGGTATGTCTATTTTGGATATTTCAAAAACGATAATATACGATTTTCATTACAATTTTATTATACCGAAATTCCAGTCTAATGCTAAATTAATGTACACTGACACTGACAGTCTTATTTATCTATTTTCAAATTATAATATTTATGACTGCATTAGGGAAAATATACATATGTTTGATACGTCAGATTACTCTAAAGACAACGTATACAATATTCAACAAAAAAATAAAAAAGTTTATGGGCTAATGAAGGATGAATGTTGTGGTCAGGTTATGACTGAATTTATCGGCTTGCGTTCTAAAATGTATTGTTTTAAAACTTTTAGTGATAAAGACAGCGCTGCAAACAAAGAAAAAAATGTTAAAAAAGCTAAGGGTATTCAATCTTCAGCATTGAAACAAATTTCTTTTCATGATTATTATCAGTGTCTTTTTAACAATACTACCATCGATGTTGCGCAAAATTTTATTAGATCCAAAAAGCATAACGTATTTACTATTAATCAAATTAAAACCGCTTTGAGTCCTTTTGACGACAAGCGGATAGTTAACTACACGAACTATTATCAACAGTTAAATACAGACACTTTACCGTGGGGATATAACAATGTTTAGTTTCATTTATTCTTCTTTTGTTACGGGTAATCTACTATATTCAAAAATTCCGTCTCATCCAGTTAAGAGGTAAATAGTTATATTTTAAATATAAATGCAATATTTAAATTGAAAATATTATTTCAGACCACGACTGATATCAAATATTTGGAGGCAAATGGTCGCAAAAGATTTCACAACTTGACCCCTGTCAAATATACTCCCGCTGCTACTACAAGACAGAATAAACGGATTAAATTAGATGTCGGATCACAACGAAAACACGAATCATTAGCTACAATTTACTGTCACCTCTGTAAGCTACATTTCTGCCTTTGTCAGGAATCAATTCGCATTCACAGAGCACAGTCATTTGTTGGAACGACGTCGGAACTTGACTTGTACTGCAAGGAATCAATACCCCAGTCATAGAATTGTTTTTTTTTGTTATAGCCACATCATAGCTGTCCCATTCCCACCAAACAACAGTTTTTGGATACCAAAAGTAACCTCGTGACAAACGAAATGGACAAATGTTTTCATCTGTATCAAGCACAGCAACAATATGATTGGGGATGGCGACAGATGGATGAAGATTATTTCTATGCTAACATCAGTGACAACTCGACTCGAAATTACTGGACCCGAATTAAAATGGAAACTTCGTACAATATTGCACAATTTGCTTTTTACGAAAGAAAGAAAAGAAAATTTCAAGAATAGTGTATTTATTAATATTTTTTTAATAAACATTATTTAAAAAGTTTGACTTTTTTTATATTTCTATCTGTAAATCTAAATAAATCCAAATTATTTCAAAGTTGAGTTTTATTCCATTATCTTAATAGAAAATTAGACCAGACTCGAACTCTTGTGGCTCGAACACATTAATTTTAAATAGTTGAAAACAAATCTCGTTATATTAATTATTTTAAGCGCTATACGTTTTTTTATCGTTTATTATTCGAAATAAATATTTAACTTATCTATAAAACAACTTTTTATTGCTCATCTCAATACTACACAAACATCTCCTTATCTACATCCTCGACCTTTTCTTATCTGCGAACCTGACCTCTAGTCTTACGTCGAACATATTAATTTAAATTAACAGAAAAACAATTCTCGGTACTCGACCTTTTCTTATCTGCGAACCTGACCTCTAGTCTTACGTCCAACATATTAATTAACAGAAAAACAATTCTCGGAATTCGGCGAGGCGAGGCTCGGCGAAGCTCGCTTCTTGGAATATTTTTTGAAAAATAACACCTACCTGTGCAAACCAGGTGTCACGCTTAAGACAGGTGCACGAAAGGTGACAGGTAAACACTTCTTGCAGGCAGGTGAGCCGAAGAGCTCCTGGAACCGATCAGTGGTCAAGATGCCATTTGGGTGTGCCACGACCGCCCCTGCTATACTAGTATAATTTATTTATAAACGGTTTGATATAATAACAAACAACTATTATTATCGACAAAACAAAAGTAACAGCATATTAATTTAATATTTCATTATTTATATAATAATTAAACTCGTCTATTACATATTTAATGATTCAGTGACAATTTTCAAAATCGGAAATTTAAATATATATATATATATATATATATATATATATATATATATATATATATATAAAACTTTAAGTTAGCAAGAAGCTGATTTAGTATAATTGTATCAATAATTATATAAGGTATTTTAATTCGCGAAATAAGCAGTTAGAATGTATTATGGTTTATTTTTTCAATACATATTAAGTTTAATGTTAACTACCCTATACTAATTAATGTACAAAATTATTAATATTTCCTATATTATTCAAAGAATAAGAGACTTTAAGTGTTTGGCATGGATTGGCAACGCTTAGCACATAAAGTATCTCTTATTCTACTTACATTATAATATACTATTTGTGTACTTCATTATAACGTTTAAAAATATAATTTTTAAGACACTTGATACTCAATAAATTAAATCTAAAAATTATAAAAATATTATTCATGTTTTTAGCAGTTACGATTTAATATTTACACTATTAAAAGAAAAATATCTACGATCTGAAAAATATCTTAAACGATTTTGAAAAGATTATTTATATAATATCATAACATTTTTGCACTCGTATCTCTTAGAAGACCTCTTGGGCGTAATCTAACGAAATTTATTACTGCAAATAATACCACTTTACGCACTTAGTATGTTACATAAACAATTGCGTATCAGGCCAATGATTTAAATTTAAATGATAAAATAATAAAATTGGTTTATATACTACTTTAATATAATACCAGTATGTAATTGCTTTGAATTTATATACATATAGTGATTATACTAGTTAGTTGTAAGTCATGATTCACTGGATATAACTCTAACGACACAAAATCGATATTGATAACGTTGTATAATAAACTAACAGCAGTTTCTGAGATGTTTCTTCAAACTAAAAATAATCGATGACATAATCTGAAAGTATTGGGCACAAAAATATAAGTTACTAGAAAAATTAACCCACTTATCTTCAATGACTTTTTTGTGAGTGCACCGATTACTCCGCAATGGTTTGAACCATTTGAATAAAATGTTTAGGGAATATTCAGAATATTGCTGGGATGGTCCCATAACAAGCATATTGAAAAAACGTTAAAAATGTCGAAATGCGGCCCCATTTTGAATCGTTTACGCCACGCGATATAGGCAATTGTGGTGCTTAATCAAGGATAATATACTGCTTATATACGTTCACCATTTTATCAAAAAACAATATACATCATATATGAGATTATTTGTTAAATCTGACTTTTACAATAAAACTCATCAAACCAATATATAAAATCCCTAAAATGCCTTGTGCTTCCCGATCTCCCAGAAACTTGAAATTTGGTATAGAGATTCTTTGACACCTAATGATGATGTGTAAGTAAAAAAAAACAAAAAACAATGCGGATTAAGTTTGTTGGTTTAAATTAAAAGGGTTTAAATTCCGTACACAATGATGAATGCGCTGCAATTGCTTAATCTAAGCTCGCATATGCAGTTTATTCGTAGTATAATTTCAAGTCGAACATCAGGTAAATACAAATACCCTGTGCCTGGCGAAGGCAGACTTATATGTTATATATATATATATATATATATATATATATATATATATATATATATATATATATATAATATATATATATATATATATATATATATATATAATATATATATATATATATATATATATATATATATATATATATATATATATATATATATATATATATATATATATATATATATATATATATATATATATATATATATATATATATATATATATATATATATATATATATAAATATATAAACCACTTTGAAATCGTCTCTAAATGTGGTAAAGAGCGATTAAAAGTGTTCCTGACAAAGGAATAGGCCTTTGATGAGTAAAATGACAACGTTAACGCGAACGACCTAAGTTGAGGATTATATTTTTGTCTTGTTGGTCCTTTTAACATCCTTTCAAATATCTCAAGAGCAGATCCTGAAAGTGAGGCCTGAAAAAGAAAACGAAATTATATAGCTTTATATTAAGTTTAGAACCGATATAACTTCAATTATTTAAAAATATATAATCACTATACTAATTAATGTACAAAATTATTAATATTTCCTATATTATTCAAAGAATAAGAGACTTTAAGTGTTTGGCATGGATTGCCAACGCTTAGCACATAAAGTATCTCTTATTCTACTTATATTATAATATACTATTTGTGTACTTCATTATAACGTTTAAAAATATAATTTTTAAGACACTTGATACTCAATAAATTAAATCTAAAAATTATAAAAATATTATTCATGTTTTTAGCAGTTACGATTTAATATTTACACTATTAAAAGAAAAATATCTACGATCTGAAAAATATCTTAAACGATTTTGAAAAGATTATTTATATAATATCATAACATTTTTGCACTCGTATCTCTTAGAAGACCTCTTGGGCGTAATCTAACGAAATTTATTACTGCAAATAATACCACTTTACGCACTTAGTATGTTACATAAACAATTGCGTATCAGGCCAATGATTTAAATTTAAATGATAAAATAATAAAATTGGTTTATATACTACTTTAATATAATACCAGTATGTAATTGCTTTGAATTTATATACATAAAGTGATTATACTAGTTAGTTGTAAGTCATGATTCATTGGATATAACTCTAACGACACAAAATCGATATTGATAACGTTGTATAATAAACTAACAGCAGTTTCTGAGATGTTTCTTCAAACTAAAAATAATCGATGACATAATCTGAAAGTATTGGGCACAAAAATATAAGTTACTAGAAAAATTAACCCACTTATCTTCAATGACTTTTTTGTGAGTGCACCGATTACTCCGCAATGGTTTGAACCATTTGAATAAAATGTTTAGGGAATATTCAGAATATTGCTGGGATGGTCCCATAACAAGCATATTGAAAAAACGTTAAAAATGTCGAAATGCGGCCCCATTTTGAATCGTTTACGCCACGCGATATAGGCAATTGTGGTGCTTAATCAAGGATAATATACTGCTTATATACGTTCACCATTTTATCAAAAAACAATATACATCATATATGAGATTATTTGTTAAATCTGACTTTTACAATAAAACTCATCAAACCAATATATAAAATCCCTAAAATGCCTTGTGCTTCCCGATCTCCCAGAAACTTGAAATTTGGTATAGAGATTCTTTGACACCTAATGATGATGTGTAAGTAAAAAAAAACAAAAAACAATGCGGATTAAGTTTGTTGGTTTAAATTAAAAGGGTTTAAATTCCGTACACAATGATGAACGCGCTGCAATTGCTTAATCTAAGCTCGCATATGCAGTTTATTCGTAGTATAATTTCAAGTCAAACATCAGGTAAATACAAATACCTTGTGCCTGGCGAAGGCAGACTTATATGTTATATATATATATATATATATATATATATATATATATATATATATATATATATACATATATATATATATATATATATATATATATATATATTATATATATATATATAATATATAAACCACTTTGAAATCGTCTCTAAATGTGGTAAAGAGCGATTAAAAGTGTTCCTGACAAAGGAATAGGCCTTTGATGAGTAAAATGACAACGTTAACGCGAACGACCTAAGTTGAGGATTATATTTTTGTCTTGTTGGCCCTTTTAACATCATTTCAAATATCTCAAGAGCAGATCGTGAAAGTGAGGCCTGAAAAAGAAAACGAAATTATATAGTTTTATATTAAGTTTAGAACCGATATAACTTCAATTATTTAAAAATATATAATCACTATAGTTTATTCGATATTAACCTCATTTTTAGCAGCAACACTATAAAATCGTGTAGTGTTTTAGGCAACGGTAACCCAATATTTTCATTCTTTACATGGGATGATACAAATTTAATTGGAATCTCACAAACACTAAGGTGAAAGAACAGTTTACTTTATATTCATTAAAAGTAGAATTGGTAATTTACCTCTTTAGGAAATATTTTACTTTACCGCACCAACATGACTGTAAATTTACCGGTAACGGTAAATTACCGCTTTATTTTTGAATTTTATTTTTATTATCATAATCACATCTGTCGAAATTTTCCCTTTGAGAAAACATATAACACATTATATAGTCCTCAAATAGGCATGAAAAACTACTAAATAACTACATAACGGACTTTTTCTCTTGGTAGTTTAATTTACCAGTAAAATTGAAAAATATTCTTCTTACTGTGAGAAAAAAATCAGTTTAATTTTTTAATACCAGAGGCTGTATACTATTATAATGCAAAGGCATGTGAGAATATTGTATATGGTATGCCAATAAAAGTCAGGTTTGTTTTTACATAATTTATATAATAAATATAGAAACATTTTTGTTGAACCTTTAAAGGACGTCCGAAGTCTTCGCTAAGATTTAAGGAACAAAGTTATATTGCACATGCTATAATATTATCTTATTAGACAATCAATCTAGGAACATGAGATTTGGCAGTTACGTTGCCTATAGAGTGTAAGTGTACACTAAGTAGGGATTATACGAAATACAATTCGTAACGGGGTACAGAATACGAAAAACTGTCACAATGTGTAGTTCATTCTGGACAAAATGGTGAAGGATATTTATTTCGTGTTCCTAGAGCTATTCGGGGGCTGGTATTATAATAAATAAAACAAAATAGTCTTCCAAAAAACACTAAAACAGTAAACAGTCATTGAGATAACTGAAATCTAACCTTTCAAAAAGTTAACATTACTATCGACCATTGTACGGACTATAAATAAATAACAAAAAATGAGTTTTTTTTTGAAAATGTCATTTAGAAACTTGTCAAACTTGAACATAAACTATTCAAAATAGAACTTATCAAATTAACAATAACATAGATGATCCTTAAGTTTTGTCTACTACATTTGTAACTGTGGCGACTGAATGTCTCCCACATTTGTCTGCCAAAGTTAAAATTTGCGCATATCACACTGTATATATTTGTTTTTCTTTTGATTGTTACTGCATAACATACTATACATATTTATTTTATTTTACATTTACTTTTTTAATCTAGGCTAATTATCTATTGCTATTGAGAAATGTAACAATTTGTAGGTACTTAGTTTTCTCTACATAATTGTGGGAATTTTCATCGGCATTTAGAGTCTAATTTAGTTTTAAGGTTCTTGTATGCTATCCGTTAATTTTTATTTTTACAACACTTCTTTCTACAATTTTATGGGGTTGCACGTTCGATAATAGGAACCATCACCAGTAAACTGTTTATTGCATTTAGGATAGGAAAATACCGAAACGACCCTTCTTAGTAAAGCTTTCTCCAAATTCCCATTTTACTATCTGTAATGAATGTTTTTATTTTGACCATGGGAAAGTTTACGAAGATAGAAAAAAAACCCTTTTGCCAACGAATAGGATCAATCAAAGCGAGGAATTTTGGCACAGGGGGTGGAACTTTATCTTTCTTGAGATTTGTATTAATATTAGAGGAGGACTCTGTTTTTGGACTTGCAAGAAGTCGGATGTGAATTTTGTTGTTCTAGTTCAATAGACTTATTTTATTTCGTTTTAACAGTGTTTCAATAAACTCTCACAGTTCATATAAAAAAGGAATGTATTGGATATGTAGCTAATCAAGCACACACATACGTTCCTAAATAACCATCAGTCTTTAAATGTTTTAATATGTTAAATCAATAATTATTAGTTGAAGTTATTGTGGGCAGGAAAAACTAAACTGGTGTTATTTAGCTTTACGCAGTATTTTATTTTTAGTGGCAAAATTGGACAATTTACTGGTCAAATTGAATTTTACTTCTTTATTTGGAAAAGTAAAATAATTTTCCGCTCACGATAATTTGCCCCCAGGTCCCAACTTTAATTAACAGTATCGTAGTATTTAAGGACAAAACTGTACACATTTACAAAAAACTGACCAGATCAAATTAAAAAAAAAAAAAAAAATGTTTTCCTTTACTTGGTGCAAATACCTACTTTTATTGTAGACTCTGATGCTTCTGATATCAAAGATTTTTCCTTTAGGTAGATCAGTAACTGCTTTAAGGATGTAATTTTATATTTTAGCCTTCTAACAGTCATCTCCAAGTTGTGGCTCTTTCTTTGCTGATTACCGTCCCGATTTTTTATAAATTGTAGGTTTCTTCTGCGTTTCTCCGGAGTAGAGAAACCACTACTTCCCATGTCTCCTATGTATCTTCTCTTCCTAACAGAAAAACAAAGAAACTTTACGACTTTCCAAAGATGTAAATAGCAAGCAATTAAAATAATTGATAAATCACAGGTAAACAAGAAGATAAAAGAAAACAACAAATAATAAATACCTTTTAATTAAAAGCTTCTGTTTTGGCAAGTTCACAGCAGAATATACAATTGATGACGGAGAGGAAGAAGATGTTTGTTCTTCACACAAACTAATAAATAAACAAAGTAGTTATTATATAAGAAATCAAAAAAAATATATGAATAAAATTTTGAAACAGTAATGACCAGTAAGGTAGGACCTTTTTCTTAGAACACAAGGTTATGTCGAAAAAAAAAATTGAAAAGTTTAACAATCTCTTTAAAAAGTAACAAGAACAATGGGCACCGAGTTGTAAAAAGTTATCTTATCTTCGGTCCATCTTAAACTTGAGTGGTGGTTGAGCCTTTCGTTTAAAATGCATTATGTCGTTCGCGCTGGGTATTCTTTGGCCATTCTTTAACTTTGTGAAACGCACACTACTCAGCGAGAGCATTAGAGTTTACAAATCCTTTTTTACTTTTAGCACAGAACAGGATATTACATTAGCAGACCGTCCAAGGAAATTCCATGTGAATTTTACTTCTTATATTATCCTTCCATATTTATTTTTTAGCAAAATCGTATAAAACTTTTTTGAAGGTCCTCATAAGATATGAATAATTTTTATTCAACTAATAAGGAGATATCTGAAATAATTTGACATTAATATAAAGACATTTGGTAATTAAAGCACCAGCAAGTGTTAAATTATTGAAATAAGTTTTTTATTTGACAAATCTCACAAAACATTTTACAAAAAATCTGAAAATTTCTACCTCACGTGACTTCATTTTGCAATAGCCTTCAAAAAGATATAATACAATCTTACTCTAAAATGAATAAGGAAGATAATATAAGGGCAAGGATAAAATTTACATGAGATATTTCCTGGCTGGTCTGCCGATGCAACACCTAGTATATATCTATATCTATATCTAATGTAAAATAATATTATGAACTATATTGTTACCTTCTCGATTTTTCAGTTTCTGATGCAGTTTCTGTACTAACTGAGGAAAAGGATGCCATTTTCTCCAATTTTGTAGGTGATTCCCTGCAAAAAGCGTAAAATACTATGCTCAATGTTCTTGAAGAAATACATATTTTTAAAAGTTAAAGACAATTTATTATTTTTTCTTTTCCTTGTTTGTCTTTGATTTTAACTAACCTTGAAAACCCTGCAGTGCTAGTTGATGCTTTTGGCGGTAAAAACATGCCATTTTTGTTGGTCTATTTGGAGTTTCCATAAGAATATCCCGACCCCTAAAAAATACATAATATTGCACAACAAAACACTTTAGAGTGACGTTTTTTTTATAATCTACTTTATGCAGGATTTGCCTCATAATTCGCCACCCCCAATATTGATTTAATTATAAGAGAAACAAAAAAGATCAATATTAAAGTTATTACGTAGTTTATAACATCTATGCATACAAGATATCTCAAAAATGTGTAGCAGACCCAACCTGATTTTTTTTAATGGAACACTGCATATTAACATTAACAACATGTATTATTAAAATGGGTTTCTTCTTCTTCATTATACATATCAGGTTTGATATTGATCATTTACCTTCAAAGACACCTTACTCGTGGATTCAATCTGCATTGCTTCTTATGGCTCTTTAAAGATAAAGGTATCTACCCTACTATATTTTTCATCAGCAAGAAGATGCACATATTATTGACATATAATGTACATGGTGTCCATTTAAAAAAAATGTTTGGACTGCTACACATTACTGTATACAGAAGTAATATTTTTCTATAAATTATGAAATAAACTTTGACTAATTTTTTTTCTATCTCTTAAAATTAAGTCTATATTGGGGGTGGCCAAATATGAGGAAATAGCCCGTATAATGGTAGGAAATAAACAGCTCTACTTCATAGTTATGTAAAATACGTTAAAAATATATTCTCTTTTTTAAGAGCAGAAGTTATATATGTACACCATTTTAAACTGCCATATCTCTTAGTTTTAAAGTTAGCCATATGAACCAAGAATTGCTTATCCAGTTTTTCTCTAATAATTAAAAAAATTAAATTCTTTAAATTATACAAGATATCACTAAAAGTTGTTTTTTTAATGGGATACCCTGTATATTATATGTCCCTCAAATGGATCTCTTTTTGCATCTTATAAATATATTTGGTTTAATAACATTATCTTCAAAGACACCTGATAAATTTGAGAAAAACCATTCCATAAGAGTCAATGTATTTTTATTCCCAACGACACCACTATGTAATTGATCATTTTTAGTCTCTCTAACTCTTATGGCATGGTTTCTCTTAAATATCTCGAGTGTCTTTAAAGATAATTATCAAATCATAATCTGCAAGAAGAGATCCATTTGTGGGACATATTATATACAGGGCGTCTCATTTTAAAAAATAAAACTTAGGATAATATAATGTAAATTTATGTTTTTTAGTTTTTAAATTATTAGAAGAAAACTTGGTAGCAACCCATGGTTCATATTGCTAACTTTAAAACTAAAAAAGATATGACAGGCAAAAATGTTATCAAGCAACCCCCCAAAAATGTATCTTGATAACATTTTTACCTGCCCCAACTCCTTTGGTTTTTAAGTTAGGCATATAAACCAAAAAACAAATTGTAGGGTTGCTGAATAAATTTTTCTGTAATAATTCAACGGAAAACTATCAATTACAAGATTTCACGGTAAGATATATTTTCTTTAATGGGATACCCTATATATTTTCTACTATTTGAATGGCATATTCTGTTCTGATTTTACTGGTATGTCACATTTTATGTTTTGATCCTGCAGTTTTACGTTTATTTGCAAATATATAAAATAATACATTGCTTATAGAGTGCCATGGAAATTACAAAATGCTAATTGCTGTCAATACAAATATAAAAGAAAACATTAACATAATTATAATTATTATTTAACTATATGTCCATATCAAAACAAATAGAATAATAAAATATCTATTTTATTTCCATGGCATTCTTCATTTTGCAATATAATTATTTAACATATTTGCGTATACAAAAATGGCTGGATCAAAACATAAAGTGGGATATACCAATGAAATCGCAAGAGAATGATATCCAAATAGTAAAAAATATGTAGGGTGTCCCATTAAAAAAATACCAACCACATATGGTGATATCTTGTAAGATTGGTATTCTTTTTTTTTAATAATTAAAAAAAGTTTTTGATTCTTTCCGATAAGTTAGAAAGTAAAAAAGGCTTTTAACATTTAAAATGGTACCAAGATAAATTGATCTCACTGTGCCTAATTGGTTTTGTTTTTCTTACTGGAAAAATATCTTACCCACTTATTATGCTTGGTAAATCCTCAACGATCGTAAAATCAGAATACTCGGAGCTGAAATGTAAATAAGTATTAAAAAGATGTACAATATGTAACAAAATTTCAAAAACAATTTTTAAAATTATATAATATTTACCTAGAAGATGAAGGGTCTACAAAAATTGATGGGTTAGGTAGGGGAAGTGCATCTCGATGAATCTGCTTTCGCCCATCAGCAAGAGTAACAATTTCACTAGGTGAAAAATGATCTGAACATAGGGCAGGCCGTTTTGGTATATGTGGGCCATTTTCCATACCAAAAATGGAAAGCCACATATCCCTGGTTTCACGGTTTACAGGAACACTAAAAAAATATAAGGAATAAAAACTTTTACCTGGAACTTCCCTCATTATCAATATTTCTTTTTATTAGGAATACTGAAGTGTGACAAATATTTTACTGTGTAATAGTATAAATAAATTATTATTATTATTAGTTCGGTACGTAGTCACTTGGTAACACGTAGAGGTATATAAAGTCTTTGCAAACATTTTTATTGGGCGCCATTTTATTCCACCATATGGAATCTCTACCAATATTTCACCAGTTTCTACCTATGCCACACTTGATCTGGGCATAATTTAAAATAAATTGAATAAGTGGACGTTTGTTACGATGATTTTTTAAAACATTTTATTTGGCTGAGATTTTGTTTCACAATCATGAATTTGGATCACAACTTTACCAGTTAATCTCTATACCTCACTTAATGCTACCATAAAATTTGAAATTAATCTAATAAGCAGTTTTTTCAAGTCAATTTTTAAATTATTTATTAGGCCGCCATTTTATTTTGCTATTCTGGATTCGTACCAAAATGTTCATTCCTGTGTAACACTTGATCAAAATGCGAGGTAAATTGGATAATTAGCATTTTAGTAATAATTCTTTTAACATTTCACTAGGACGCCATCTTGTTCCGCCATATTGGGTTTTTATAAATATTACCAGGTGTAGATTGGTTAAACCTGGGGGGGTGGCTTTTTTCTCGATTACAAAAATTTTATTTGGCCGCCATCTTTGAATTCGTACCACGATTTTACCAGTTCATCTCTATACCACAATTAATTATTGCATACAATTTTAAATCAATCCATTAAGAAGTTTTTTTCAGGCCGAATTTTTAATTATTTTATTAGGCCGCCATTTCATACCAAATTTTACCAGTTGATTCTTACCTAATAGTTGATTTTAGTGCAAAATGGAATAAGTAGTTTGTCGGTAACTTTTTTTAATATTTTATTAACAAATCACCCCATATGACCTTTACTTTTTGACCAAAATTTGATGTCAATTGGGTAAGTAGATTTTTAGCTATGCTGCCAACAGACAGACAGACCGATAGAATTGAAAAAACATGTTTTTCAGCATCTCGGCACCCTGAAACGTCAAGATCTGAGAAAATCTCGGAGGGTAATTGAAGGATTAAAAATAAAATCCTTTTCAAAACAAAACTGAAAGAATAAAACATTATTTTATTCCTTATGTTTGAGATTGACATATCTTACTTAAACACAAAAGCACCGAATCTGTGACAAAAGACCAGGCACAAAGCCTAGGAGGGGTCCGGACCCCGCCCCCTCGCGAGACTCTAAAAATATTTAGGAGTTTTTACATAATTTAACCTACGAAAGTAGAATTCCAATAACTGCTGATTACCAGTTCTGTCTTGGCTCTCCTTACTACAGCTATTTTTTAACTCGAACTTCAGGAAAATTAGGGAGCAGGCTACTTTTTGAAATTCTAACTTTTTGACGGGTTTTTTAACAAGCCCAAGTTTACACTGTTAGATATTCTGCAATTGCAAAGAAGTTTCGCAAATATGTAAATGTAAAAAATTATGAGAGGCTACCCTAAACAAAGACGCACCTAATGATTTTTTCATAAATATGATAGTTTCTAACATAATTAAGCAAACGCTCATTAAAAGTAGGCATTTGAAGATTTACTACATATCTAGCTAATATCATAATGTTTTAGAACTTCAAGAAAGTACTAAAAAGTGAGATGAATACATTTATGATTAAAGCAATCCAGATGTAGCAATATGGTTCAAGACCCTCTATGTAAGATAACACCACATTAACCTCGATATTAACAAAGTGACTAAGCACTTATTTATTAAAATACTATTAAATATATAAAACCTAAAAATACTAAGCAAAAGTCACCAACGTCCTATTTGCTCAAGATATACCTACAGTTTTTTACATTTTCATAATTGCTCTACCTGCAATGTTTTAATAGATATTTTTTTTGAAATTTTATTAACAGATTCATTACATTTTAACAATTGTACATATTAACCTGTTCAATCCTCTAAACAGTGCTTAAAGCTCTGGTATCGAGAATATTATTTAAGATCTAGTTTATAAGTACATATATTAAATTTTAAAATATTTACTTAATAACTAATTTTTTGCAACTTTTTTTCATATTTTGTTGCACTTGCAGGGGGATTAGCAACAAGTGAAAAAAAAGCATTCTTGTTAATTATTTTTTTGTCATTGAATTGGTTTTGACAGGGTTGGATCCCCCCCTAGAACTGAAATCCTGGCTACGTGCCTGCAAAAGACATATTTATGTAATGGTTCATGTGGCAATATTTATTATTAGCAATAGGCTTAGTCATTAAAGAACAAGCATTTCCATGACAAAATACAACCAATAACAGGGCGACTTCTCATTACTATTGTTACTAAAGATGAAGATAAAACTAAATTTTGTTACATGGACCCACATTGTGTTTTGATGTCTATACCAAGAGTATATTGCTTATTTAATACCTTTCTTTATCAGCTTATCACCGACTTCATAGGAAATATGTAATAAAATATAATTTATCACTTTTTAATGCAACCTATTTTTTAAAATCGGGTTTGTTTTTCAAAACATTTTGATTTCACCCTTTTTCCAACACATTTTAGTTCTATTTACGCGAAGTTAGGCAGAAATTTGAGACCATTACTTTTAAAAGTTTGCCAGGCTCGCGGCAAGTAATATTATATAAAAATGCACCACCTTTACATGTATTGGATCTATTCATATGTACAGAAAATCAGCAATAAACATGGCCCAATATTAATATGAATACAAAATTGAACTTCGTGTCCCTAAAAACCACAAAAACCATATTATGAAAAACAATATCTTTACAGTACATATCGTTACAGTTTATCCTTCAATTTACCCCCTTTTTTCCCCACCATCCACCTTCCCCGCTATACATTTCACTTATTGACAGTATAAATATTATTTGCCAAGATATTTAATATTTTTAACATTCATTATAAAAACAGATTCTCCCTAGTTGGGATAATGTACCTCAGGATGGTATTTATTTACTTTTTTGAATACTTATTTTTAAAAACCAAATTTTTAGGCAATAAATTAAAGCATTTCAAATTCATTAAAGAAAATCTATAGTAAATGAAAAATTGAAAAGTAACGCCATTCCGCTATTTTCATTTTTTTGTATATGCTTGCTATATGAGAACTCTGACACTACCCTAAATATTCCTTGAAAATTTCATCCAAAATGCAAACCATCCTGGAGTACATAAAATAGTGGGTCTTACAGCTTACTCAATTAAAATTTAGTACCTATGCTTCACCAAATAGTATATTTATGTTGTTTATTAACCCCTCAAAAAAGGTGATTTGAGAAATTTTAGAGGAATATTGGAGACTTTTCACAAATATATAAATTAGCAAAACGCTGTACTCCGTTTATCATCAGTGTCTTCGATTTATAGATCAGTTGAAGTTATAAAAATTTAATTTAAGCCCAACGGAAATGTGCAATACAAAAACAATACTTCATTTGCAAATATAAGAACGTTATTAGACGGTGATTTTACCCTTCAACTACAGCACTGGTATGACATAACCTTACTTACCTTCGAAAACAAACTTCTGGGTTTAAATCGTTCCTTTTTCTGCAAATAAAGCACGTTCGCACCATTTTCTAAAAGTTTTTTAAACAGATTCTTGAAAATAGCCACACAAAACACTTAGATTTCTGAAAAGCATTTATTTCACCAACTTGAACAATTACAACGCCGCGCATCAAATGGGTCCAAATAATGAATGACTACGAGCGTCTTCGGCGTCTTCCGAATGATCCCGAAAGAAATCTGTAGTAAACTCGTAAAAGGTAGAATTCCGACGTTGCCGATAATTCTGGGCTTTATTTCTTGAAATAAGGAATAATAATTACAGAAGATTTAAACTACATTTAAAACAAATTCGGTTTGAGTTATTTATAATAAGCTATTTAATTATCAGTTTTAAAGTATTCTATATGGAAATTTATACTAGGAATTTCTGGAATTCCTTGTTTATTTAGGTAATAGTACAAAGGATGATCCGTTATAATCGGGCCACAGTAACGGTTTTTGTTGTAAAAAAACTACGCCACTGGTAAGTCAGGTCGTGATGCTGGGACCCTTGATGCCATTTACTTTATACTTTGTTTATGAGATCAGTCCATGTTTCTTCCACTCATGCAAAATCTGTCAAACAATGACTGATATATTTTTTGAAGCGTTTCCTTATGGGAATGCTGAGTCTATCCATTTTATACGTCATTGGCAGCACATCTCACGACTATGATTAATCACCCATCAAAGTACCAGCCGCGTGCAACAATGCTTGATATTTATTATCTTCCGTGATTGGACAAACCCTAGTGAAAGACGGGCTTCAATGTATTTTTAATATAATAATTATTATAGTATATTAATATTGGGGAAGTAATTGAAATAGAGAAATTTTTCGAAAAACATAAGTAGGGTTTTTTCGACGTCTTAGAAGTCTTTAAGAAAAAATAAACAAAATTTTGACTTACAATAACTTCAAAATGGTCAAACGGCTTTATTTCAAATTTGCAGAAAAAATAATGTAGGCCATTGTCTCAGGGAATTGGATTTTCGGTACCATGCACATAGATCTTAGATATTTTTGAAGTACATAAAATGAAAATAAATTATTTTATTATTTATTATTTAAGAACGCACAAACTGATTTTAGTCAAACTGAAATATTTGAGGCAAATATTTTGACAAAAAACAGGGTGGAGGTTACTGGCATGGACACCTATTTTTTTTTAATATATGTAAAAATAATTCAATAAGCGGAAAGCTTATTGAATTAGTTTTCCAACCAATTAGATGTACGCTCTTGATCTTAATGAAGTATTCCTGGCATTCCCCATATCTTGTTGGCTTTGCTTTCATGTAGGCACTGTCCTCTAAGCGCCATATCGGAGTTCGTAAGAAACTGTTCCCCCGTTATAGTTTTCGGTGGCTTTGCTAATCGTCGGTCATTTTTATTCTACATCTAAGCGCCATTTTGTCGCCCATCATGAGGAATGTTTATGAATATTAAAAAAGTTATATTTGGGGCGTTTTAGAAACCGAAGAAGTTACTCTCTTCCCCATTATAGTCCGCGGTGGCTTAGTTAAGCGTTGGCCATTTTTGTGCTACCATCTCAGCGCCATTTAAGTTTTAGTTTAGTACCCATAGACCTTTACAGAAAATTATCGCCTTATTGAATTAGTTTAGGGATGCTTTCTTAACCAATAAGAATATTTGCGAGGGAATGGAATATTTTATATATTTTTATTAATTTGGTGTGTTTTGAGGTGGGGACAATATCGCAATATTCATTTAGTTCAGTATGCTTTTTCGACTAGAGTAGAGTATTTTGCGGGTAATAAAATATTTTAGGGACATCTTATGCTTTCTCAAAGGTAATCTGCAAAAATCATCTTCATTGTAGATATACTACTTTGGGAACAGAGGACAAACCAAGAACCCATATGACCTAGTTAGAATCACAAGCCAAAAATAGATTTTTCGTGTAGTCCCCCACTCACGTAGTACCTTGAAAACGGAATATTATTTCCTTATACCAAGACCTTTTAAATAAGTACATTATTCATTAAGAATCACGAATCCTATATCTTACAGTTGTATTTTTTTGAAAGTCTGTTTCATTTGGTAAGCAACCACAATAATTTTTTTATTCAAATATCTGACACCGGAATAGTTATAGGTTCAAACATGGTAGCCAAAAATTGACAAAATTGAGAGATGTGTTATCTTTTCTTAGTACGTGATTTAACACTGGTTGAGTAAATAAACGCCGAATAAATGCTCATATAAAAGTTACACGTAATTGAAAAACAAAATCCTCATAATAAAAAACTGAACAATTTGTATTTTATTCGTAATTTATTAAAAATACTATAAAATATACTGTATGCTATATATTATATTTATTACAACAGTTATTAAGTGTGAAATATATAAATTACAAAATCAAGACTATAGGTAGGCGCTTATGTGTAAAAACATAACATATTTTCCATAGCTTAGCAAAAATGACAAAAACAAAATGGTCACCTAACTTTCCCCTAAGTGCTAGGTGAAGTCCGTGCACTCAGTCATAAATAATGAACTGGGGGACCTGGCATTGTATAAAAAGATTTTATTGCTTACAAGCGTTCAAAAGTGTCGGTTTAATCCTAGTTTGAGGAAGCAAGTAAGTGGTGGAAATACACAAACATCATTTCTAATCTCTTTTCACCTCAAAGAATTCGCTAATGAAAAAATAAAGTTGAAAATAGTAATGCTGTTGTTCCTGCTAAAAATTTTACGTTAGACTCTGCGACCACTAAACCGGTTTGCTAGGCTGTAAACAGCCAGGAAATAATATTTATCCAAAAAATTTGTGTTTATCGTTTTACCTCGTATAACCTAAAGTGATGGCAAAACGCTTACGAATATTATGGAACTTGATGGATTATGAAGAAGACATTTAATCATTTATAAATGATTTATAAACTCCGGAAAAAGGCGTATTTTATTGATCACCGTATACATCACTAACTTTAGATAACATATTGGACCTTCTATACTGTTGGTGATCTTTGTACGTGAGATGTGCTACACGTTATAAACTGAACTATAAAAAGCAAGTGTTGATATGTCATTATTAAGTTAATAATACCAGAGGGTAAATTAAAACAAGTATGTAATGTATGATTTAATATAAATAAACATATTTAAAATTAAAATTCTGAGTTTTATTTGTGAAAGCAAATAACAATGGCGAATCAAAATTGGGTTTTTCTAAACACCATATATAATCTAAAAATTCTTCAATAGAAATACCTAAAATCTTATCCGTAAACGTTTAAAACAAAACCATGTAACAGCTTGGTAGATCGGTATACAAAATATGGCCAAAATGCCCTGAAAAGATGTGCTTTGTATACCATTAGTACCCAAAATTCCACCATACACACAATTATACTAGTTTTCAAGAATGTCCGGTATTGCGAATTAAAATGTATCGACACCCGTAGTTGTAAAAGCATAGAACGTGGTAGCCAAGTATATGAAAAGCGTCAAAAATACACAACTTGTGACGCTCAATAATATAAAAACGTTCAGTTAAAAGAATACAATATCTTATATGTGTAAAAACAAGAAACCATTTCCAACAGCAAGGCAACAATGAGAAATCAAGAGATGTGTTATATTGCTTGGCACATAATAATTTAATACTGGTTGAGTAAATAAATCCCGCATAAATACTCACTCCGTATACGTAAAAGTTAAATATAATTGAAAGATTATACGAAATTATTAGAACCATTATATTTAGACGGTATATACTCCATTTCGCCCCTCCGTTTAAAGGAAAAATACTTGCGATGCGAGTGTTTTGCACGTACTGGCAACACTGAGAATGTCAGTCGTGTGTTTTGAAGATAACTTAATGGAACCGCGGTGAGGAAGAAATAAGCAAGTGGTCTAGATTCGACTTCTATCATACGTATGTATAAGAAAAGGATAAGAGACGCGGTCGGAAAAGGTTAATGTAAAAAACCACCCCACATACGTGGGAATGCATGTGTAAGTGAACCTGATACGGAAAACCGTTGGAAATGGATAGTGATATGACTAGAATCAAAAGTCGTGTTTAAAAGAAGGAGAGTTTGAATATGATCTTTGGACGGGATTCCACACGCTCTAAAAGAGAAGAATATCTCTATATGGTCCTTTTATAACGCGAACTTGCTTCAAATTAATGTTTGTCCTTATAATAACATATATTTAAGTTTTCTTCGATTTCTATAAAACACATCCACGAGAATAAAAAACTGTCTATTTTGTATCTTTTTTGAGAAAATTTAAAATATATATTAGTAACCTCTGATGCACTATACCATATATAGGTAAATAAAAATTATATTATTATTTTAGAAACTAGCTGTATAGTACCTATTGATTCCTAATTATTTTCCAGTCTGATACAAAAATGTTTGTGCTCTTGTAATTTAAATTAAAGAAATTTCAGGCGTGGGGTATATACCAGGGGTCCCTGAGAATTGGCTCGTCCTTATAACTTTTTTTTTTGTTTTTGTTTTGACGTAAAAACGAAATTTGGGGATATTTATAAAACATTAATTTACATTTATTATCGTATTGAACCGCTTTTGTCTACTTCGGTTTGATCGGGAATACCCCGACACTCCACTTTTCATTTTTGACAAATCGCCAATTTTCATTTATTTTTATGATGGTCAAGTAGTCAGGGGAAAATTAAAAATTTTTTTCTACGTCACCTCACATACACACATTTAACTAAATGTCACGACAACGTATTTATTATACATTTACTTTATTCTTTTTAAATGGAGGGCCGGAAGCTCACTATGTATAGGGCACTCTATTTTGATACTAAAAATAAATTGTTTTTCGGATTAGCATGCAGAAAATATATATAAATAGACTTTCCTAATATAACTATACATAAGCAATATTCCATATTATGTAATAATTATTAAGGAGAAAAAAAATTACATTCATGTTTTCTTTTTTCTAACTTGAAAGAACGAATATATGTCCAAATCGTCGACAACTTCACATTAAAGGAACTTTAATTTATTGTCCTAAACCCCGAAATCAAAAATTTTAAATACCATATGTTACTAATTGATTGTCTCTAACACATTACTTCTTATGGTACGGTTGGACCGATTCATTCTTTTCAAATACCTATCAGACACCACTATATTTTTTAGCACGGGATTTGTAAAACTACCGTAAACTACGAATATCCACCATGGAATAAAGAATATATTTTCATATGGCTGGCACCCATAAGTGGGGAGGATGTATCTGCGTTCGTGAGAAATCCCGTTCATATAATTTGGTTATCTCTGCTAACAAATGTTGACTATTTAGAAAGCGTTTTCTATAGGATTCTTGCATTCTAGTTCATCTAGCTACGCCTATTAGATATCTTTAGGATTCTTGCGGACTCATAAAAAAATCTGTTTTTCAAAGCACATGTGTTTAAATGGAGAAAAAATGCTCAAAATATGAAAAGTCATAAAACTGACTTTTTTATATTAATTGTGATAATACACAAATGTTGGTTATTTAGAGGGTCTTTCGTTTGAATCTATAAAAACCCTCGCGTTTGATTGTTCTAAATATGCGGTTATAACATCATTTCTGAACGCTATTTTTTTATATATATTTTTTTTTCGCCAGGTTTCCAATTAGTTCTTATAGAGAACCAATTCAGCCGATTTGTAATATTCGTTAACTTGGATATTTGGGAAACACATGACATTGCGGACAAATATTTTTTCATAGAAATTGTTGAAAACTGACAAAAATTACAATTTCTGCAGATTTTACCAAACCCACAATTTTTTTCGTGTTACCGATATTTTATACAAAACTTAAAGCAATGTGTCTTATTAAAAACTTAAAGCGAGCTTTAATACACTGTCTTGCTAATTTTTATATTAAATAAAATATAAAATAACTTCTCAAGAATTCCACAGATATAATAAAATGATATCCTTTATATAATTCAAGGAGTCTTAATTACCCCCAAAGTTATATATAATGCATAGAGATTATTTTAATCAAGACAAATACTATGGCTTTCTATTGGGAAAGTCTGAAAGGTACTATACATTAAGGGATATCTAGATTGTGTGATACTAAATAGAGATAAAATATGTAAAAAGAAAATACAAGAAACACTGTCAAAACATATAAAAGTATGCTATGTTTATTTCAAGGGAAAATATAATAAGCTCATTTAACTATTAAGTCTAATCAAATATACAAGGTGTTTCAAAAAGGTCTGCCAAAATTTCTAGGACATATAGTACATCAAAAAATAAGTGTAGTTTACTCTATAAACCTATGTCCGAAAATGCACCCCTAGGGAGTTACAGCCCCTCGAAGATGACACGCGAAAATAGTTTTTTGGCATTTTCTTTAAAACTATCAAAGAGAAGTTAATGAAATTTTGCATAGGTGCCTAATTTTTAATGAGAAATGTAACCAATTTGTCAGATTTGTCATATTTATTCAGGGGCGTAACTTACGAGGGGGCTGAAATGCTCTAATGACCATATTTTTTTTGTGGGTTGTATTTTCTAAAAAATACATCAAAAATATCAAATTCTGATTAATTTTACATAAAAAAGGTACTCTTGTTAAAATGTTTTAAAGTCGATAGTTTTCGAGTAATTTACAGTTAAATGTTGAAGTGTTTTCCTAAGGTTTTCATTTTACTTGTACAAGATATCTTAGAAACCCTTTTAAGTAGGCCGTGGTATGATTTAAACAAATGAGCTGTACGTCAAGTTGACTTTTGATGGAATTCTGTTATTTATTAATTACTTCATTTACTTTTAAAAAATGGCAAATTATACATTTTCCGAACAAGTTGATATGATTTTAACCTTGGGTGAGTGTTTCGGAAATTCAAACTTAGCAGTTAGAAGATATTCAGAAAAATATCCTGGTAGAAATGTACCGAATCGCAGAACATTTTTGGCAATAGAGCAGAGGTTACGAGAAAATGGTTCACTTACAATAAAAAACACAGATAATGGACGTCCCAGAAATGCGCGAACGGTAGAAGTTGAGGAACAAGTTTTAGAAACCGTTTTTCGTGAGCCTACAATTAGTTCACGCAGATTGGCGTTAAGAACGAATACTTCCCATTCAAGTGCGTTCAGAGTTCTAAAAGAACAGCAACTCCACCCCTACCACTTTAGACAAGTGCAACATTTACAACCAGAGGATAGGCCATTAAGGGCCGATTTTTGTGAAGTACTGCTTGAACGAGAACGTATTGATCCAAATTTTTTCAATAAAATCTTATTTACGGACGAAGCAACCTTCACAAGGGCGGGCGTTTTTAATTATCATAACTCGCATTTCTGGGCTGAAGAAAATCCAAGAGTCACTAGAGTGTCTCACTATCAACATGAATTTAAAATCAATGTTTGGGCAGCTACTTTGGGAAATAAATTTATAGGGTTTCATATTTTTAATGGTAATTTAAACGGAGATATGTATGCTGATTTTTTAGAAAATAATCTATTTGAAATATTAGAAAATGTACCGTTAAATCTTAGAAGGGACATTGTTTTTATGCATGATGGCGCACCCCCACATTTTAGTAGAAGAGCGCGACAGTGGTTAAATAATCATTTTCCAAACAAATGGATCGGACGCGGTGCAGATGCTCCAATTCACTGGCCTGCTAGGTCTCCCGACATGAATACACTGGACTTTAATGTTTGGGGAGATTTAAAGGCAAAAGTATATGAAAATGAAATTAACACGGTTGAAGAATTGAGAGACAAAATAATTCATGAATGTACACTTCTTCAAAATAATGGTCAAAGCTTAAATTTAATAAATAATTTAAACCGAAGAATAAATTTATGCATTCAAGAAAACGGAGGACATTTTGAGCATCTGTTATAATTTTGGTATAGTTCACTAGTGTTATTTATTTTTTAAAAATTTTATTCAATAAACTTTTATCTAGGAATACTTTGAGTTTTATTTTCTACGAATGCGCTCATTTGTTTAAATCATACCACGGCCTACTTAAAAGGGTTTCTAAGATATCTTGTACAAGCAATTTGAAAAGCTTGGGAAAACACTTCAACATTTAACTGTAAATTACTCGAAAACTATCGACTTTAAAACATTTTAACAAGAGTACCTTTTTATGTAAAATTAATCAGAATTTGATATTTTTGATGTATTTTTTAGAAAATACAACCCACAAAAAAAATATGGTCATTAGGGCATTTCAGCCCCCTCGTAAGTTACGCCCCTGAATAAATATGACAAATCTGACAAATTGGTTACATTTCTCATTAAAAAGTAGGCCCCTATGCAACATTTCATTAACTTCTCTTTAATAGTTTTAAAGAAAATGCCAAAAAACTATTTTCGCGTGTCATCTTCGAGGGGCTGTAACTCCCTAGGGGTGCATTTTCGGACATAGATTTATAGAGTAAACTACACTTATTTTTTGATGTACTATATGTCCTAGAAATTTTGGCAGACCTTTTTGAAACACCTTGTATAAGATCTTTATACCCATAAAATTTTAAACCGTATTTTTTTACAGAAACAGGTGAGTTTGTTTGGTTATTTTTTAAAAATATAACAAAACTATGTAAATTTAGAATACTCTATCTGAACGATTCTTCTCGCAATACTTTTGAATTATGGATATACGTAACTATATTAGTAATATTTAAAATATTTGGACATTTTTTCAAGAATTCGACCTACAAGTAATATTTTTAAATATATAAAAAATATTAAATATATCGCAAATTACTTCTGAATACAACGTGATTAAAACTGCATATTTTGTTACCTTTCGTTTGAGGGCCTTTGGGTGTGCTACTTTTCTAGATTAATTCGTATAAAATAAATATCTCTCTTCCCTACACATACACGCATTCATTTTTTAGCACCCACGTATATTAGAGGCTCCTCGTTAGACGACCTTTGAGTGTGCTACCTTTTTATATTAATTCGTATAATCTACCTATCTCTGTTCTATTCACACACAGGCAATCATTTCTCTTTAGCACCCACGTATATTAGAAGCTGGTTGTGAAAAGAAATATTCTTTCTACCTCGATTTCCTGACACATTTTGTTATTTGTTTGGTCATTTTAGGGTTGCCGACTCGCCGCCCTTGTGAATATTAACTTATGAAAAAACATACATTTAGGTTTACGATTCATAAAATGATAGTTAATCTTATTTTTGCAGCTGCTTAAATATCTGTAATTATTATATGTCGCCCCGCTGGAAAAAAAAGAAAGATTTGTGGATGGCAACCATGTAGCCAACTTTCTTGTTATAAACAGAACTCGAACATCTGCATATCTACCTTTTGTATTCTCGCTGACTTAGTGATGCAGCCAGAATCTTAAGGAGTCTTTACAGTTCCTGATTTTTATTACAGCCTTATTAAGAAAATATTATTTACTTTTTCATTTAAGTAATTTGCGCAATGCTCGACTGATTTAAGCAGATCGAATAGTACAAACTGTTAATATTACGTGAATGCTATAAAAACATAAAACGGCTCACTGTAATGCTAAAAATTATTTTTCGCATCAAATGAAATATTTATTTTTTTAACAATTTCTCTCTAACTCCACAGATATAAAACGATAATCGATTATTGACATAGAAGTATCTATTTTGGGCGTAGCAGATAGCCATACGGCCGGTTGCATAAATCTCAGTTAAAGTTTAAAATGTTTAACGGAATGTCAAATTTGACAGCGAGTTCCTAGATTTCTATAAGCAGCTTGACAAATCCCAAAGCTCGGTTAAATATTCCAAACAGCAATTAAATTTTGTGCAACCGGGTGTTAGAGTCATATATTAGTATGTAAAGCTCCCGTCTAAAACATTTCAATATTTTACTTAATAAGTAATATATCGATTACCTTAAGGTGTTAATAACCAGTTTTTTTTATACCAAAGAGCTTCATTATCCAGAGAACACCAATGCAGAGGGGAAATGCGGGGTCAGTCAACAATTCCCCCTGATTCTTTTTTAAGAAATTTTCTGTATTTAATGTTTACTTTTATGTTTTTATTTTACTATTATATTTATGATTTCACAGAAATCTATAATATCCTGTATATGATTCAAAAGAGGCTCAATCTAAGTACCAATATTACCTTAAACGTAAAAAACACCGCATTATATCAGCATACTAAAGACTTATTTCTTGAGACTTTTAAGGATTTTTAACTCGGTCTGAATAATTACCCTGTAGGTGTAGGCAATTAATCCGGAGTACTTTATGCTTTCTATCCCCTTTTATGAACAAACCTTAGATATATCATGGCAAATATTCCCCGGGTTTAAATATTACACTAATTAACTTACCTAAAACATGTTTTATTTAAAAAAAGATCATTGCTTGTCATTAGTGTTTCCAAATAATTATTTAAGGATATGGCCACCGCGACTGCCTCTGACAAAATTGTTGTTGGTTTAATACCATAAACTAATGATTACAGAAAACGATGTGGACGTGAAAAGTTTCAGAACTTTGATCAAATTCAATGACCAACACATTTTCTTTTAATACTCTTTATAGGTCGATTTCTTGCAAAATGTCTAAATATTTAAAATATTACTAATATAGTGACATATACCCATAACTCAAAACTATTACAGGAAGGATCATTTAGTTTCAGTATCCTAAATTTACATGGTTTTGATATATTTTTTAGAAACCACGAAACAAATCACCTGGTTTTGTTAAAAATTACGGTTTATAATTTATAAAAATTATAACTCTTAACAATAAAACTGGGGAATATTCACCATGATAAGCGACGATATATCTAAGGTTTCTACATAACAGGGGATAGAAAGCATAAACTACCCTGGATTAATTGACTAGACTTTCTACAGGGTACTTATTCACACCGTGTTAAAAATCTTTAAAATACTCAAGAAACAAGTCGTTAGTATGCTGGTATAATGCAGTGTTTTTTGCATACCGAATCAGGAGGAATTGTTGACATACCCCACATTTCCCTTCTGCATCGGCAGCGTGTTAAAAATCCTTAAAATACTGAGGAAACAAGTAGTTAGTATGCTGGTATAATGCGGTGTTTTTTGCATTTAAGGTAATATTGGCATTTACATTGAGCCTCTTTTGAATTATATACAGGATATTAAAAATTTCTGTGAAAACAAATATAATAGTAAGATAAAAACATAAAAGTAAATATTAAATATAGAAAATTTCTTACAAACCGAATCAGGAGGAATTGTTGACATATCCCAAATTTCCTTTCTGCATTGGCGTTATCTGGGTAATGAAGCTCTTTGGTATTTAGAAACATATCCAAACTTTTTATTAGTACCCTAAGTTAATCAGGAGGAATTGTTGACATACCCTACATTTCCCTTCTGCATCGGCACCGTGTTAAAAATCCTTAAAATACTCAAGAAACAAGTCGTTAGTATGCTGGTATTAATGCGGTGTTTTTTGCATTTAAGGTAATATTGGCATTTACATTGAGCCTCTTTTGAATTATATACAGGATATTAAAAATTTCTGTGAAAACATAAATATAATAGTAAGATAAAAACATAAAAGTAAATATTAAATATAGAAAATTTCTTGCAAACCGAATCAGGAGGAATTGTTGTTTTTATTCATAATTATCAATCCAAATTTAGTGAATTATTTCCTAATTTGGCTCATTTTGTAGTAGGTAAATATAAGGAAAAAAATTAACCTAACTCTTAATTTACTACTGTTGAAATAACCTTTTATAAAAATATCTAAGTTATGAAAATAATCTTGAATATTGTGTATGCTATTTATTTGTAAATGGTCTGGTAAACACCTCTATTTCTATTACATATTTTATTTTGTAAAGAAAACGCCTGTTTATGCTTCCATAAAATGCCATCACGGTATCAAGTATGCAACCAGGCAAACCCATAAACATATCTTTTAAAGATACGGTGATACGGCAGTACAAAATTAATTTTTTCTTCTCGCTAGGGATATCTTTATTATTTTTACAACAGATACTTGCGTTACGTTTTGTAAACTATTAAAACAGAATTTCTCAATGGGTTGTATA